>JAVYIG010002098.1:0-271838 GCA_035222895.1 Strongylocentrotus droebachiensis
GTCAGACCAAAGACTTATAAAAATGGTCCTTCTGCCTTCTAGCTAGGCGCTCAGCATATTATATTGGAGAAGGGTAGTAATTACATATTATGTTATGCAGGGCCCACTGGAAGATCAGTTTCAAAACTGAAGTGGCTACCCTGGGTAAATAAAACGTTATTATTATTATTATATATCCCAGTTAGGAATCTATTGCCCGCCGCTATAAATCTCCTACAGAGCTAGGTTGCATTCATTATGGAATGTGTTTCCTCTCCAGTTCTGAGATGCACCCGCCATCTATGATTTTAAGCTCTAAAAGGTACATCTTCTCCTTTTCTTTTGTAACCGATTTCAAGTTGACATTATGTAATTTATTAATGTACTATTTTATAACGTTATATTTTTTCCTTAAATCTCAACTTTTAACCTATTTTTTCAATTAAGCATTGTGTTTAGAATATGTATGCATTGTCATGTTTTCTTTACTGGTCTAATTACGTTGTCATATTAAATGATATTTATTTGTCTTTTCTTGATCTATAATCATTTAACTAATCATAAAAAAAAATTATATAATTATCTCATAGAGATGGCAACATAGTATGCGCTATGCGCTATAATATTATAAGCCTCACATTTCATTTACTTTATATTTTGCACTCTTCATGATGCAGGGAAAAAAATCCCACGTTGATTTAAAAAAAAAAAATCAAAATATACTTAAAAGTAAGCTGCTGAGGTGCATATTTTTATTTTCAGAGTAAAATCTATCAGAAGAAGTAGATATTCTTTATTGTCAAGACACCTTTGTACAAGGTTTGCGAAGGAAATAATTGTTAATGCCTGAAATATATAGGATTAACAAAAAATTACACTAATTTTGATGCTTACCGGTTTACCTTAGTATTATTATTGGACTGGGCAAGTTTCAATTCTAAATTTTTCCTCCAAAATGGATTTTTGACATCTCTCATGAAGTCTCGTCCATTGCGACCCAATATGCGTGCAGTGAATATTCACTAAATAATAAACTCGCAAATTATTTATATGATACTCTAACTGGATTAAAAGACCCTTACAGGAGGTGAAATTCAAAATGTTAGGCATACCATGATTATGTCAATGTACTGTCTTTATTCAGGATACACCTATCAACATCCCTCAAGGCATCTATATCTTATCTCTCTGGTTCTCTCTCCCCCTCTCTCTTTCTCTCTATGTCTCATTCTGCCTTCTCTCTTTCTTTCTGTCTCTCTCCCTCTCTCTATATGTCTGTCTCCGTGTCCCTCTTGAACGAAACCCTTCCTCCCTCCTTCGAATTCCCTCTCGTCCTCTCCCTCCCATCTTCATGCTCTCCCACCTTCACCCTTGGTCTTTTATTCTTCATCTATATAATTATCATTCATTATCTTGTCTTATTTTATCTAACCTTTTCTCTTTTTTAATACTCTTGGTCTTCCAAGTCAGTGGAGGCCCCTCGTACAAGCATCGATTTAGAGCGAGAGAGCGAGAGAGATAGAGAGGGGGTGAGGGGTTGACACCATGTCAACTCATAAGTTTGATGATATATATTTCATCCTAGCATTTGACGAACCATCTTAAAAACTCAAACGAGCTAATTTTCCTTCTTCTCTTACTGAATATTCTTAATCTGGTCTGAGGAAATTCGAATTCTAGGGATCTGTTTGTATGAATAAATATGCAATTTTCCAATTATCATAAATGTAGTCTTTATGTTTTATTTAAAACAAAACACGAACCAATTTTGTGCGTCATACCACGCCCCTGGTGATTCAAAGCTCAAACATTCACTCAACACCCATCTCCATAATAAGCAGTGTCTTCATGTATTATGCCTTAATTTCTTTCAAAATTCAGAACTAGTTTACATTCTTAACACATATTGTGAGTTTTTAATCTCAATTTTTCTTTCAAATTGGGGTGGTGGGGGTAGGGGACTCGTTCTTAAACCCACCCAGGATCAGTTATGTTTGTATTTCTCGCAAAAACTTATGATATTCAAGCATTTTACATTTTAGCAATTTTGGGGATTTTTGTGTGTGATTTTTTAAATGTTATATCCCCCCCCCACAGTGACGCGTGTTATTGAATAATAGTGCAGTTATTTGTCTTCATAAGTCTAGATAAGACAGATATACATAATCTATCTTTGTATGTGCCTCACCCCTTAGTCCTGGTCATGGGAAAGATTATGACATGCGGCTGGAAAGGACGGAATGGGGAAGGGGGCGGCAACTGCCCATGCCCATTTTCCCTAAAATATTAGAGTATAGAAGAAGTACTTATCAATTGCACTCAACACTCCTAATCCTTTGAAAATTATCCACAAAAAGACATTTTGGGGTCAAATTTTTTATTTTAAACATTACATAACCCAGTGAAATTTATATCAACTTGAAAATATTCAATTATCCATCCTTTCACACCGAACCCACGGCAATAAGAGATTTTTTTAAAATTTTATCTTTAAAACTCTATTGAGATACACCAAACACGTCCTACACGTATTTCCATACAGTTAATACATATAGGCAAAAATATCGTTTGTGTGGAAGTCAAGTAAATAACTTTGGGTTTCATAACTTTTTCACTGAAAAGAGATACAAATAAGCCTTTCTTTCCACAAATATTGACCTTGTACATAGGAAAATTCCTGGAAAGTTTTGTTAAAAGACACCTCTACGATTTTGATGTATGTGAAATACCCTTTTGTGATAAAATTTGAAGAAACAAAAAATACGATTTTAATTAATCCCAATTCCGTCAAAATTGGTATCAAAATGTAAATAATTAAATTTGATTTCATATGACATCAAAGTAATTGTTTTTCAACGTTTTCTTGAAATAATATTTACAAAATACTATTTTTCATCAAAAGGGACGTTTTTTGGACGCCCCCTCCGATTAAGCGGTGACCGCTACAAATGAAGAAAAAAAAACACCTTTGTATTATAGAAAATCTTCCAGATAAACAAGGTATGCTTATTTTGTGTGGTAGTGGCAAGCAAAACCCTCTTTTCTGACTTTGACTGTAAAATGACACAACATGTAAGCGACAACGGGAAATGTTGCTAGAATAATATTGGTCAACGGACACTTATACAAAAAAGTGACAAGGGAAGTTATTATACTTTAAAAAGGGGCACTTATCACAGCATTGAAAGGGGCAATTTTATTCAGGGGAAAGGGCTATATAAGAAGGGACACTTGTAAAAGTGAAAATGGAAAGGGGTAATTTTATTAAAAGTGAGAAAAATTAAGAAGTAAAAGGTGCGCTTTTCCCAGCAAAAAGGGGCATTTTTTAGGAGCATGAACACATTTGGAGAGGGGGAGGGGAGCGCCATGCAATCCTTAGTTTCGGGTATTACTATAAGCATGGTATTTTCTATTGGTCATGTGGAATCGTGGAATATCGTAATTAAGTAGGGACAACGTGGTGCCATGTTTGTGACCTCCAGAAGATACATACACACACATATTATATATATATATATATATATATATATATTTATATTTATATGCACATGTTTGTAATCAAATAAATAAAAGCGAGGACTCACCATTTTGACCGAAGGAAAACAAATCCGAATTATTCGATAAAATCCAGTCGAGCAACAGTTGATTGATTGTATTCTGTTCTTGCGATGTTGTCTTTACATCTCAAACAAAGTAAACTCTCAGAAGACAACATGTATTAAACACGTGAAGCAAGCTAGCATCCAAGAATACTAATACAGTTAAGGTTGTCGAAAGACTTAGTTCATCTTCCTTGCTGTGTTGTCTTATAACTCAAATACGACACTGTCTTGTTCACCCAGCAGCATTAAAGTTTCTGTAAAGTTTTTCTTGCAATGTAGTCTTATTCCCAAACTCCTCAAGATCCAGTATTACAAATAGTCTGTTTATTTATTTTTCGAAATTATATTTATGTTCACAATACGAATTGCCTAATTCCGTTTAGACAGCGAAATAAGAAACGTTGAACACGTCTACTGAAACACTCTGAAATTAACGCCAACTTTCACTGGTTAATATCCAATTTGTGGATGTCGCAGCTAACAGGCACCCTGATCAAGAAAGTGTGCGTAGCGAGATACGCCGATTTCAAGTAACCAATCAACGCGAGGAACACTTGAAACATCATCGCCGTGCCCACGCCTACCGACCGCTTTGGCAATCGCGTGTTTAGCGAACCATGGTATCAATGTTTTCATTTTTTCTCGCAAAACTAGAAATTTTAGTTGATATTATTGTGCAACAAAAGACGTATGACGTTAGCCTCGACCTAGCAAACAACATAAATAGAACGTAGGAGGAATTTTGAGAAATGTAAGGAAATTCCATCAAACCAATGAAATCTGATGTTCTATTTAAGAAACTTTTATTATGACGAATGGAAACACTGCATGGTATAAAAGCTTGACAACTGATACAAAGGCTGCTTTAACTGATGAGAGATGAATCACAAATAAATCAACTGCCGTTTTGAAACTAAGATTCGATGCCACACTAGTTAAGGCATAAAGCTAATGTTGTGATTATGAGGGGGAAACACTAGGAATTAGTCAAGGAAGACATAGCCGGAAATTCCGTGCAGTTTTCCTCAGAATCTGTTCAACATTATCACGATACTTCCGATGAATTCCATGTAACAAAACACAAAGCGAAATCAAATCTAAATCTGTCCGGAAAGAGTCGAAACACCCTCAGATGAACATTTTGTTTCTTTAGGAGTGCCGTAAGGGTCCATTCTAGGACCCCTTCTTTTCTTAATCTATATTGATAATTTGGTTACGAAGGGACAGACCTTATGTTGATGAAGACACCCTAAAAATAATGTACCTATGATTTGTCAAATCGAGCCCCGATTATTGCTATGAAAGTTGGAGGCTGCGTTTTCATTTGAACACTGGACGCATCATCAAACCTAGAATAATCCTAACATGTAACTTCTATACGCTCTCAAAAAAAAAATTCATAACATGAAATGGCTCCCATTCAACGATCGTGTGACGCATTATATGCTTTTATGTACAAACGTTTCATAATATTTTTGAGTGTGTTGACAATTCCAATCATTTTAACACAAGATATGGAAATTAAAACGTCTTGTTTTGTAAACCCTTAAGTTTGTAATATCTTTTTATTCACAAACTGTTTGGTGTATAATTGAATGATTATTGTTCTCTAGCAGTGAGTTGTTTACAGATATGACACACAAATCTGTTGTCATTTGTATTATTGTTTTAAATCTATGTTCATCTATACTATATATCAGATTCAATTGTACACTTTTATGAGTACTTTTTTCATATTTTTACATGTATGATTTTGTCACCATTTTTCCCAGGGCTTCCTCGGAAGACCAGCTTATTGCTGAGTGGGCCACCCTGGCTAAATATATTGAAATCGATAATGAATAAGTGATACATCATTAACTGTCGGGGTACGCTTGGTGGATTTCACTCTCTCTCTTGAACTAGGCAGACGAGAAGCTACATCACCACAAACCAATTAATAGGTAATGATATTCCCTACCGAAATATCATTCCAGAATTAAGAAGAGATTAATATATTGAGCCTTAGCAACAATAAGCAAAAACACAATCCATACATGCGCAGTAAGAAGCATGACATCAGTGGCATAAATGATATCAGCCAATGAATGTATAGGTGTTGAATTATACCAAGTCTGTGTTAGTGGATGCTCATTATAGAAATACCAATAAAATAAATGGGCGTAGCTTCATCCGTTTGAGTGACTCACTGATGATCTGCATTCCGTTTACGTTTCAGCTAAAATTCGGGCAATGTTTTTGAAAAGATCAATCTAGACAGTAAAACTGTGTAAATAGTTTAGAGCTAAACATTGCAAATAGGCCTATGCATTTATGGGAATGCCATAAACAGACAAGAGCGGGATACGTGTATTGCATCCCCATTTCCATGTCACTTCCTTGGATATTCAAATTATAGATATTGAGAGTAGGGAAAGTGACGCAGTATGGGAAGAGGAAAAATGGGTGGCTTTGGAAAACCAATTCGTAATAAATAGACCTATTGCTTGTCAAGTAGTTTATTTTGAGTTAAGAATCACCAGTCACCAGTCACCAGCCTAAAAGAATATTTGATAATTTTCTTATTTGTTTTGTCCAATTTACTAACTTCAATAGTAAGAAACTTGTACATGATACAAGAAATAAGTTTTTTTTTTTCCTTACTAATTTCGTCAAATGTTGACAAAAAGAGATGGCTGTTGTGTCACCCCTCCCTCCCTACCTCCGAATAATACATACACACATAAATACATACATACATCAAAGCTAAGGATATTTTCTACGCCGTACTGATTTCGTTTTTGGAAGTGACTTCCTCCCTGTTTCCACCATCCAATATGATCTAGGATTATATATCATTCATTATCTTGTCTTATTTCATCCAACCTTTTTTTCTGTTTTTTAATACTCTTGGTCTTTCTCTTCTTCTTTTCTCGTGGGTCTTCCTCTTATTGGAGGCCAATTTCTTCTTTCATTCTTTTTTCTCAGTTCAATAGCATGTATATTCATAATTTAAAAATGTGATATTTGATGTAAGTATAATCTTGCACTTGAATCGAGCTTCATCATTGCCATATTAATTTTTTTGTTAGATAAAGTGGCGTCGTCAACTATGGAGGCCATTTTCTTTCTACTTTTTTACATCTTGTGTAGTTGTATTTTAGCACTGTACATTGACCTCGAATATCGGAAATTGTTTTTGAATAATTGATCTACATCAGTCATCACTATGCCTACATTATTATTTGCTTGCGCTTTTTCAACTGCACTCATCAGTTTATGAGTGCAGTGTATATGTGTTTAGTGTTTTGTATGCCTCCGCTACAAAGTAGCCGGAGGCATTATGTTTTCGGGTTGTCCTTCCGTCCGTACGTACGTCCGTACGTCCCGTTCTCGTGATCGCGTTATCTCATGAACCCATTGATGGATTTCCGCCAAACTTGGGTCATGTATGTATCTTGCAAAGCCAATGAACTGATAAGATTTTGGGGTTGCGAGATCAAAGGTCAAAGGTCACAGGGCTCATTATGTATGCAAAAAAAGCTCGTGATCGCGTTATCTCAAGAACCCATTGATGGATTCCCGCCAAACTTGGGTCATGTATGTATCTTGCAGAGCCAATGAACTGAAGAGATTTTAGGGTCACGAGATTTAAGGTCAAAGGTCACAGGACTCATTATGTATGCAAAAATAGCTCGTGATCGTGTTATCTCAAGAACCCATTGATGGATTCCCGCCAAACTTGGGTCATGTATGTATCTTGCTGAGCCAATGAACTGATTAGATTTTAGGGTCACGAGATCCAAGGTCAAATGTCACAAGACTCATTATGTATGCAAAAATAGCTTGTGAACGCATTATCTCAAGAACCCATTGATGGATTCCCCGCCAAACTTGGGTCATGTATTTATCTTGCAGAGCCAATGAACTGATTAGACTTTGGGGTAGCGAGGTCAAATGTCAAAGGTCACAGGGCTCATTATGTATGCCAAAATAGCTCGCTTCTGTTTTGGTTTGTAAAATTGCTCCATGGCGGAGGCATCATTTTCGACTGCGCGCGGTCGAAGGTCCATCTAGTTTACATTAATACTAATAAAGGTGTTCATGCCATGGCTCACTGAATTTTTTTATATTGATAAATATAATATGTGTATTGTGGTGCACTATTCATTGCACTCCTGGTCGCCATATCGTTCATTATTTCTCATCTCGTTTCTATTTATTACCAATGCTTTTCTACTTTTTAAATCTTTTGTTGTTGTTACATTTTAGCATTGTATATTGGCCTCGAATGGCGGAAATTGTTTTTGAATAATTCATCAGTCATCACTATGCCTACATTGTTATTTGCTTGCGCTCTCTCAGCATTGCACTCATCAGTTTTTGATCGCCTAATGATCCCATTCATAGTAGAATTAAATTCGGTTTTCAACAACTAATAGCGGTGTTCATGCCATGGCTCAATGCATGGATAATGATAATACTAGGGACCTTTAGATTTGCGTGGACTGATACGTGTGACGTCCATTCAAGGCAGTGCATTAAAAGGACGTCGATCGTAGCATAGACCTATTGTCTTCGTGCGAATCTAAAAGTCCCTAATATCTGTATGTCGTGCACGATTCATTGCACTTCTGGTCACCATGGCGTTCATTCTTTCTCATCTCGTTTCTATTTGTTACCAATGCTAAGAAATAATGGTTTCATTTGGGCAGGTTTGCAGTGAAAGATTCATTTTTAGGGGTATTTTATGTTCTTTTTTATTCTTGGGGGGGGGGGGGGGGTAGCTTTAGTAAAAATCGAATCATATTATTTGTGTACGATAGTGGATTAAGTAGAAAGGATTAAAACCCCATACTTTGACGGTTATAAATTATTTTGATTTAAACTGTTTGCCTAACTATATGTGATAGAAACAATCTCCCGGACTTAAAGGAATTGGCAACGTTGTTCACATGAGAGAAAGTGGTGCTAAGGTAGTTACTTCAATGCTAGATGTACAATTAAAGAAAATCTGAAAATTTGAGTGAAAACGGACCATTATTAATGATACAAATTGGAAAAAACTGATCTGATCGACTCCTTAATTCTCCCAACTATATCATTACAATTTAAATACATTTTATGTGAATGAAAATCGTCAAAAAGCAGTAAATTGGCTTTACATACCATTCCAGACATTCAAGTGTTGAAAGATTTTTAATAGCCTGTTTTATGTTCTTTTTTCATGGCAAAACGGTTGGGAAAATTCAAAAATGGTTGGGAGAATTTACTGTTAATCACTGTTAGAGGGTGTTGCACAGTGACGCCTTCAAGGAAAACCATAGATATCTTCGTGGTTTGACAATTTTTAAAGAATTTTTTGCATGTCAGAGGGTTAGTACAGTAGAAGGAATATAATAAGTAACATTTTATACAAAAAATTAAGGGCCCATGACATCGAAATACAAGTGTATTCCTGTTGGTGTGCAGTCCTGCATACATCTCATATTTGTCAAACTAAACTAATATTCTAGAATAGACAATGGTATGTAATTTCCCCCAGCTTAGCACAAGTCCATAATAGAATTGCATGCTTCCATACACATGTACAATACATCATCATTGCCTTTGTCTTCCTGGTGATGCTACAGCGGGTCTGACATAGCAACTTGTATGTTGCTATTGTATTACGTATTGTAACAGGTGGTCGACTTCGGCAAAGATACATACCACTCTCTCAAGTTATCTCATTGATCACTGACAGATGATGTCACAAGGGGAATGAGATCTGGAGGTTTTTGGGGTGGAACTTAGCAATTTTGAAAAACAAATATTTCAAAAAATATAAACAAAATCTATGAAACAAATTCAGAAGTTTACATATCATAATATGAGATGTATGCAGGACTGCACACCAACAGGAATAGGCCCTTTAAGCAATTTTTTCATCAACCTTCAACAATGTTATCGAGTCACTTTAATATAGGGACTTTTATATAGGGACTTTTCGATTTGCACGACGAGAACGTGGACTGCAACGTGTGACATCCATTTATATATGAAGGTCCAAAGTTTTGAAATTCATTAAGTAGTGAAATAAAAAAATGCTCCATCGATTAATACTTTTAAGAAAAAAATTGAAATTGTTTTTATTACAATCATAAATATACACCTCCTTGAATTATATGCCGTTGTTGCTTTTGCTTTAATAATACAAGATCATTCTCCGCTCGCTGACTCAAAATGTAATTTGATATATTCTATTGTTCCTTCTCATGCTTATTTCCTTTTTAACGCGCGTTTCTCTTTCCTTATCTTCTTCTCAACCCCACATGCAGCTCATCATTTAGTTTCTGTACCCTCGATCTCTCACTTCTTTTTGTCATTGTCTACTCTTTGTATTATGACCGTGTTCTTCTATCTTTGTCGTGTAAAGTATTGTCTTGTCCCTTTCTCGTCTCTGTTGGCATCCCCCTTTTTTCTTTCCCCTATGTTGTAGTTCCTGTTGTAGTTACAGATTAGTTAATTTAATTACTCATTATTCCTAAGTTTCATTTCAAGTGTTCACACTTGTACAAGCATTGCTTTTTAGTGGACCCCTCTGTTTCCAACATGTATTTCTTAAATTTGTTTTAAATGCTTATAATTGATTTGTAATGTTTTGTTGGAAACATGAATAAATTTGAAATTGAAATTGAATAAGGCACTGCCAGTGCCTTAAAAGGAAGTCACACGTCCACGTCCACGCAAATCGAAAAGTCCCTAATGTCGATAGTCAGTGTGCATTGAGGATCATTAACCAAACTCCCTCTATCGCTAGGTTGTATTTATTTGGAGTGTATTTTCGGTAATCAAATGATATCCGGCCGAATTTGTTTATTTTTGAGGATTTTCTCATCTCGTTTCTATTTATTACCAATGCTGAGAAATAATGGTTTCTTTGCAGTTCAGTGAAAGATTCATTTTTAAGGGGTATTTTATGTCCTTTTTTGTATTATTGGGGGGGGGGGGGGGGAGGAGGGGGTAGCTATTAGTAAAAATCGATTCATATTATTTGTGTACGATAGTGGATTAAAGGTAATACAAAGTTTTGGTATGGGGTCATGAATTTGGTTCAAATTAACATATTCGAAGCATTTGCGATCCTACAATATTCAGTGATCGTTGTCGCGGTTGAAATCGAGTCTAAAGTTATGAAATTGTAAATAATAAACTCTTTATGTTGTATAGCTCCCTCTCAAGGTCACGATATTAATTATGCTATAAAATAATGTTTTTGGACTAAAATCGACCGATTAGCTATTCCCGTTTGGAAATTATATATCACAACTACATATTCTGAGATTGTCATGGTGGCAGCTAACATTGTACGGCCATAGGCGCTATTTGAAATTCATCAAAATTTATAGGGAGCACCGGTAAATGTTTACATTTAAGTTTTCTCGTTATCAGAAGTGTTTTAGGGCTAAACTTTCTAGTGCTTATAATACATCCACAGGGGCATCCAATTATATCAAAATTGTAAAGAATCACTATCCACCCAATTTTCAAAATTTCCCAAAACTTTGTATTACCTTTAAGTGGAAAGGATTGAAATCCCAATACTTTGACGGTCATACATTTAATTTGAACTGTTTGCCTAACTATGTGATAGAAACAATCTCCCGGACATAATGTCGATTGTCAGAGTAAAGAAATGGAACGCTGATTTGGGCAACACATTGCCCTAAAGGGGGCGCTATAGCAATAGAAACGTTGGGATGAGTTGATCTATTGTAAGGTTATTAGTTTGACTTTGTATACATCTAAAAGTTGAATAGCATTAATTATCTTCCCGATAGTATGTCGGGAACGGGTAAACTACCCCTGGTAATGAATTCCTGCATTTACAGGTGTCATTTCCGATAAATACGTTAGACAATAAAATGTTTTTCCGGGGACCTGACACTATGAACATGACGGACAAAGAAAGAGGACAAAATTTACAGTTCCTCATTGAACCTTCAACCATTGCTGTGGTAGACAAAGGAACATCCCTTCACTGCTATTATGTAAAAATGTGTACCACAGGTGTCACATGCATATTCACCTGTTCTACTCATTTTTACATAATAGCAGTGAAGGGATGTTCCTTTGTCTACCACAGCAATTGTTGAGGGTAGAATGAGGAACTGTATTATTTTGTCCTCTTTCTTTGTCCGTCATGTTCAAAGTGAGACATTCTCGCGGAGGTATAGACTCCTCCCATTTTGGTCGGTGCCTAGTTCAAGTCACTCTATTTATTATGCTTTGTCATTGGTTATATTTGATTAAAATGTATAACTCCTATCTTAATTAAACTGATCTAGAGCTCGTATTACATTTTATATATCCTATCTTGTAATTGGTTGTCTTAGTAAGGGTCCTCCTGATTGGCTAAGATATTTAAGCCTCGTCTGGCGCCGGAGTATTTAAATGCCGTGTGCGGGATTTTGTAGCTAGATTTTATTTCATTCCGTTACCATGTTAAGGATGTGCTGCTAGTTTTACTCAATCTATAAGGCCGCCCAGCCTCTGAGAGAATAAGCTTTTTTTAAATGTCCTTTTGGAGTGCAAATTCGGTAATCAAATTTCCAATGTGCCTGCGTTACATATCAAACGATCTCCGGCCGAATTTGTGGATCGCTAGAAAATCGCCGAAGTACGCTCCCTCGCCCAATAACACAAAACTATGATACGACATTCCGCCCACGCTCCCGGCCGTGATTTATCAATGGTAGTATGGTAGCATTAACTACAAAAGCCAGAGTGAATGCGCTAGTATGCACTTTAGCCAAGGCTAAGCTTGAGTCCCTAAAAATTCTCGAAAATCTCACAAATCTCGCTCAAAAATGAATATTAAGACCCAACTGCAAAGTATGATCCTCAAGCAATATATTGTAGGATGTATAAAGAGAAACAAATATTGAAATCGTCCCTGATAATGTAATCACAATGTAGGGGTATATACCAATGTCTAAAAAATTGTGTGTTTTCGCCTTGAGATTTCCCTTTGTAGGTGCCCTTTTTTCCAGAAAGTGCCCTTTTTTTTATTGGTGCTTCCCCACATTGGAAGTCGATTCGGTGCTCCTGAAGTGAGGTCCTTGGCCCTTATATGCATACCCTAGACATTTAAACTATGCAAGTGTACATTTGTTTGAATTACAGGAATAAGGCTGCCTATAGGTTAATCAATATCCGGGAAATTCTATGTCCATTTCGATAAGAGAGGTAGAGAATCCTTGCTCTCTCAACTATAGCAACATCTTTCGATGCTATGTACAATACATACCAATTCACATTCAAGTTCAAATGAATTGATTGTAATCGAAACATTTGAACCCCATGTAAGAACAGTCTTGTCTCTATGACTTGACTGAACTGGGTGTCCTTCCGACTTCATTATATCTTCTTCTGTTCTTTTTTACATTGTATATTATGTTTGTTTAAACGTTTATTTATATTATGTTGTAAATGTTCTGTATATATATATATATATATATATATATACATATCATGTTTTATTGTGAATTCGATGAATAAATAAATCAAATCAAATCAATGTAGAATCATCCTCAATTATGTTTTCGCAAAGGATAACAAAAATCAAAATTATATTCGATGACAATACAGTTCACAAATACATGTATAATTGAGTGCAAATGTGAAAATTATAATTAACAGATATAGGTTACATTATTGTATAGTACTAGTACGGTACCACATCCCTCTTAGGGACACACTAAAATACATGTATTTTATTGATTCTCCTTTGGGGCACCGTCTCCTATATGTGGTCGCTTTTTAAAGCACGAAATGTTACCCGACTGTAGGATCACACCTGGACTTGAATAGTAAAGCATCCACCATCATGTTCTGTGATTACGGCAAAAATGACGACTGTGGTTTACAGAAAGGGACTCTATCAAAACTTTCTCACCCAAAGCAGGACATCCTTTCCATTGAAATGAAATGTGAGGCCGGTAAATTAGTGTCCAATGTCCATACCATTTCATTACTAGTGTTTACTTTTGCTGCATCGTCAAAATATGTAATAACTACCTGATTATGATTTAAAAACAATTTATTATGGTTTGCTCAGTTTTCATTTCCGAAAGATGATCTCACATTTGATTTGTCCGGTTTCATATTCTGCTCCTGGCTTTATTTCATTAACGATATTTGATTATTGTTCTAGGATTCCAGGTTCTAATGGGAGTTTGGGTTTTATGCTCATGATGTTTTGTACACTGAAGAAGTTTGGAATTTGATTACTGTTACAAACTGACCACGGAGCTAGCACCTATTGTCACATAATCTTAATGTCGTACTTGCGATGTTTGTGGTGAGATATTAGCATTATACTGTACATAATTTATTTTTATTACAAAAAGTGTCATTTTTATTTTCAGGTTAAATTGATCATAAAATAGACATTTTGTTGATCATTAAATTGTTATACTTATACTTTCATTTTTTATTTAAAGTCATTCTTATTGTTTTATGATAACAGTGAGACAATAACAAACAACCTTACGGCCATATAAATTTCAATCAATTGAAGTCAATATTTTAATTTCCTCTAAATAATTCACACATTGAAATGCTCCAAACATGAGCATGGAATATAACGGCATATAAAATCATAAAGTATAAAGTATATCCACACCCGGAGACCAACATATTAACACACACATGAAAAATGCTAATCTATGTATAGCCTATAATCTTACTTGATATGCACAACACACATTGAGATATTTACATGTATAATTAATGATATATAGACTAGCAAAATTTCTTGATATGCACAGCACAACTTATGAATTCAAGCCAATATATAATATCAATAAACAGTATAGACATATAATTTTCGATGTAAATAATTGCATTAAACACATAGCAAGATAACATTATCATTCTGCAGGTGTTCTCATAGCAATATTATTAGACGTAGCTATGAAAACCATGCTGATTAATGATATCAGGGCCCCGCTCCCGGGTTTATTTAATTAACGATATATGGTTCTAGGAATCTAGGTTATAATGGGTTTTTGGATTATTTGCTCATTATGTCCAGGTTAAAGAGCAACTCCACTCCAAAAATAAGTTACTTACAATAGAAGCAGAAAAATCCGACAAACCAATCAAAAAAGGTTTGAGCCAAATCGGATAACTTATTAAGAAAGTTATGAATTTTGAAAAAGTATGTAAAACTATGGAACAATGAAAATCACTACACAAATTGATAATTTGGTTATCAGTTTGTGACGTTATGTCCTCACTATTTATCAATTGCGTTATATATTTTCATCCCATTAATTTCCCTTTTTATCCCCAAAAACTTGATTTCCCCATGCCTTTGCCCAGTTTATATGATTTGTATCATATTGCGTGCATGACATTTCACAATATCTTTTATGAACTTTTTTATGAAGATTTGTTATACTACTTTCTGAATATTGTATATTCATAATTATTGATTTTTATATAAATAGTTTATCAAAATTCACATTTTCCATGATTTAACTAAAACAAATTACTTTATATTAGTGCATCCACACAAAAACATATTACTATCAATCAAACTTGGAAGCTGGTGTGAAGAAATAAGATTCTTAGGGGGAAAATAGGAAATTTATATTATAAATATAAAGCAAACAATTAGTGGATAGTGAGGCAATGACGTCACAGATTCATGAGTGAGTTGCCAATTTGTCTTGTGATTTTCAAAGTTTTTCATGTCATCAAAAATTCATAACTTTCGTATTAGTTATCAGATTTTGCTCAAGCTTTTTTGATTAGTTTGTCTGACTTTTCAGCTTCTATTGAAGGTGAGTTATTTTTGGATTTCACTTGCCCTTTAACCTGGACATAATGAGCATATAACCCCAAATCCCATTAGAAACTAGATTCCTAGCACCATATATCGTTGATTAAATAAACCCGGGGGCGGGGCCCTGATATCATTAATCAGTACTCAGCATGGTTTTCATAGCCCTAGAAATTTTAATCAAACGCAGTCAATATTTTAATTTCTTCTAAATAAATCACACATTGTAATGCTCCAAACATGAGCATGGAATCTAACGTCATATAATATCATAAAGTATAAAGTATATCCACACCCGGAAACCAACACATTAACACACACAAGAAAAATGTTAATTCTAGGCCTATAATCTTACTTGATATGCACAACACACATTGAGATATTTACATGTATATAATGAATGATATATAGACTAGCAAAATCTTTAAATATGCACAGCACAACTTATGAATTCAAGCCAAATATATAATATCAATAAACAATATAGTCATATCATTCTCGATGTAAATAACTGCATTAAACACATAGCAAGATAACATTATCATTCTACAGGTGTTCTCATAGCAATATTATTAGACTAAGCTATATGAAAACCATGCTGATTAATGATATCAGGGCACCGCTCCCGGGTTTATTAATTAACGATATATAGTTCTAGGAATCTAGGTTCTATTGGGATTTGGGGTTATTATGCTCATTATGTCCAGGTTAAAGGGCAAGTCCACCCCAAAAATACCCTCTTACAATAGAAGCAGCAGAAAAATCAGACAAACCAATCAAAAAAGCTTTGAGCCAAGTCGGATAACTTAAAAGGAAGTTATGAATTTTTGAAAAAGTATGTAAAATCATGGAACAATAGAAATCACTACACAAATTAAGTCATGTCCTCACTATTTATAAATTGCTTTATATATTTTAATCCCATTTATTTCCCTATTTATCCCCCAAAACTTGATTTCCCCATGCCTTTGCCCAGGTTATATGATTTGTATCATATTGCGTGCATGACATTTCGCAGAATTTTTTATGAACTTTGAAGAATTTATACTATTTTCTGAATATTGTATATTCATAATTATTGATTTTTATATGAATAGTCTATCAAAATTTACATTTTTCATGATTTAACTTAAACAAATTACTCTATATTAGTGCATCCACACAAAACATATTACTATCAATCTTAATTGGATGCTGGTGTGAAGAAATAAGATTCTTAGGGGGAGAATAGGACATTTATATTATCAATATGAAGAAAAAAATTAGTCGATAGTGAGGCAATGACGTCACAGACTCATGAGTGAGTTGCCAATTTGTCTTGTGGTTTCAAAGTTTTTCATTTCATTAAAAATTCCTAATTTTCTTACTGGTTATCAGATTTTGTTCAAACCTTTTTTGATTAGTTTGTCTGATTTTTCTGCACTATTGAAAGTTAATTATTTTTGGAGTGGACTTGCCCTTTAAGGATTATATGTTTGGTCCCCTGAAGAAGTTTAGAACCACGGGGCTAGCACTTATTATCACAGAATCTTAATGTCATACTTGCGATGTTTGTGGTGAGATATTACCATTATTTTGCACATAACTTATTTTTATTACAAAAAGTGTCAATTTTATTTTCAGGTTAAATTGATTACAAAATAGACAATTTGTTAATCATAAAATTGTTATACGTTCAATTTTGTGTATAGTTATTTCTTATCCTTGAGACAATAACAAACAACTTTAAGGCCATATACATTTCAATCAATTGAAGTCAATATTTTAATTTCCTCTAAATGAATCACACATTATAATGCTCCAAAAATGAGCATGGAATCTAACGTCATATAATATCATAAAGTACAAAGTATATCAACACCCGGAGACCATCACATTAACACACACACATGAAAATGCTAATTCTAGGCCTATAATCTTACTTGATATGCACAACACACATTGAGATATTTACATGTTTATGTAAATAATGAAAGACAGGCTAGCAATATGCACAGCACAACTTATGAATTCAAGCCAGATATATAATATCAACAAATAATATAGATATATCATTCTCGATGTAAAAAACTGCATTAAATAGCAAGATAACATCATTCAACAGGTGTTCTCATAACAATATCATTAGACGTAGCTATGAAAACCATGCCGAGTACTGACTAACGAAGAGTTACGATTGATCGAAATCAATCGTAAGTCCTCCAATCAATCGCAAGTTTGCAGTCTCCTATCTTTTATGTACATAATTGTGATTGATATCAATCGCAAATAAGACGGGGCCCAGATATTCATGGATAAGACGCAAGAACATTTGGATGGCTATCAGAGCAAGCAGTTCCAAGGAGGTTCCAAGGGCCTCGAATGATCCTTAAGAACTTTGTGTGTTCGGTCAGTGGCGGATTTTTAAAATGTATATATATTTACATTATAAGCGAGGGTGTGGGAGAGGGTGAAACTGACCTCCTTTACCTCATGCGATAGGACCACCACCATTTCCCTCTATGTGATATCATTTCATTTCAAATAAGATGGTCTAGCCACCGTGACCATGCATCAATGGCATGATCAGACGTGTATCTTGTTGCTTGTTTCATTCCATCTTTACCACTTTCTCTTTGTCTAACAACATTTATTTCTACACAAAATGTACTGTATTCTATCACATGTCAGACCACAGCTAAGAGCTGATAAATGCCTCCTCAGATTCAAAGCGATAAACCCAAAAGATCCGCCATTATATATATCATATAATACAGTTATTGACTGGCAGGGGGTGTAATATAACATTATTTCGACCGCTGAAGGGAGTTATATTTCCCAAATGGTTATATTTTAAAATATCCAAAATATGCTCACGAGGGAAAATATAACTCCCTTCATGTCCAAAGAATGTTATATAACTCCTGCCAGTCAATAACTGTTATATTATATAGCCTTGGTTTGATATATATATATATATTTTTTTTAAATATTTTTTTTTGCCCGAATTTTTTTTCTTCGGGGACAATCAAAATTTTAGAAAATGAAGTGCAAAAAAAAAAACTTGGGAAAAATAATATTTCGAGATATAATTCAAGAAAGAAAAAAATTGGTGACATACAGTCCTCAAGAGGGCGACATGCTTTGATTAAAAATATATTCATTTCACCAGCTGGTTAATATAACACCGAAAAGTGACCGGTCAGAAAAATATAACAATTTGGATCCTCACAATTGATATCACGTGACGAGCTCTGAACCAATCACATCTCGGTATCTGTCTAAGCTATCTAATATTATATTATATGTAAAGCCATTGTTGCACACAGCTAGATATTTTCTTTACTCGTTCTTCACCATTGATCTCTACCATGGATGACACCAAGCGGTCGAAGAGTTCAAGTTTTACCCATCAGAAAACAATGGATGGCGCAAATAATCTACGAGACAGAGCAAGGTATCTGTACACAGAATTTGGCCGAATTGGTTTCACTTTGGTCATGTTAGTTCATATTATTGCAAAGTTACCATCAATGGTAAGTTTTATGGGTAAGTTTTTATGCAACTAGGCCCTTATGATGAACAACAAGTGTGTGATAATTCAAATATTTCAGTAGAAATAATAAATAATACAGATAGGAAGAAATTACGTGATTACATCAGGGAAGAGAAATTAAATGCTTTCAATAGAAATATATTACTATCTTAAAAGAGTTAAAGAAAGCATGTGCACGACTTGTGTCCACCCCCCATAATGAACCTGTTTTAATTTAGTTATATTAGTTGGCAATCAGGCATTTGATTACATAAAAAATGCTTTTGATTGATTACAAGGCATTGAATGGTCAAGCCCCAAACTATCTGTCTGAATTGTTTGAATTGACTGAAATAGCCTGCTAATTAGTAATACACATTATAAACGAATTCAATGAATTTATACAAGATTTAAAACATAATAAATAATCAATCAATAATGAAGACGGAAATAATGAGCAAGGCAAGAAAATATGAGGGTCACTTGCTGAGAGACGAAAGGGAAAGAAATATGGAAAGAAAGAAAGAAAGACAGAAAGAAAGACAGAAAGAAAGACAGAAAGAAAGACAGAAAGAAAGAAAGAAAGAAGAGGGCAAAGGCAAGGAGAGAAACAGAAAGATTTTATCGGAAAGGTAGTAATGAAGGCACCAGTAACAAGGGAGGAAAGAGAGCAAAACTATAGGGAGTAGAAAGCAGAGTTGCTATCCAAATGGAAACAGGTTCTTTATTTCTACCCGTCTTCTGAGTGTATCTGACTTCAAACCATGACACTTTTGATGTGCTCCTACAGCAGCACCTGACACACAGTGTGGTAGTTTCTGGTGCAATATCTATCTCCCCACTTCCCACTGCCCAAATGAATGGCTACACAATGTTGACCAGTTGTACTCGGCTCGCCATTGCCCCAATCTACAGGAGAGAAAGGGTTCATTATGATGCAAAATAAAGATATCTTTGATATTGTTGTTCCATAGCAGGACATTGATTTTTTTTAAAAATATGCCATGGAAGACGCATAGTAGTGGGCTCTCATGGGGAATTCGACACCATTCGGTCGTTTAGCCAATAACAGGTGTTGTCCATCACCAGGATTCATAGCCTTCAGTTTCATGAACGACAGGCCTTGTGTAATGCTTTGCATTATTTTTCAACCCATTACCCCCATATGGTAAAGTCATTATCCTCACCCGAAGACTCTCCGAGAGACTAGATTTTTAAAAAATTATTTGTATTATTATTTAAAAAAAATAGGATTTCGGGTTTAGTGTGTGCAAACTTGTACACCCATTAATGGTATTTTCTGGTGTTAGCGAATCGTGGTCTTTTGCACATGGAAACTTACTATTTTCCATTTAAATCTACCGATTTACAGTTAAAAGCTGAATTATTTATACCCATTGCAAATTTGGTGTCCGCTGTCTGGCCACATTTCTTTCTCTACCCATATAATTGTGCATTGTTAACCCCATCACAAAGTCTTTAAAGGAATAAAATCAAGGGCAATTTCAATACCACATGTTACTGTCTATAGAAAACGTGTTTTAATCATGTTGTCATTATAATTTTCGCATATTTGAATGCGTATCCGGACACCTACCCCCTGGACAACCACCCCCGGCAACTACCCCTAGGATAGTACTGTTGTCCGGGGGTAGTTGTCCTAAAGGGTGGTTTTCGTAGGGGGTAGTTGTCTGGGGGGTAGTTGTCCGGGGATAGTTGTCTTGGAGGGTGGTTGTCCTAGGGGGTAGTTGTCCGGGGGAAGTTGTCCTAGGTGGTAGTTGTCCTAGAGGGTGGTTATCCTAGGGGTGGTTATCCGGAGGGTGGTTTTCCAGGGGGTAGGTGTCTTGACCCATTGAATGGGTGACTGACAAGGCTCTCGAAATTGCATAGGTTGATTTCCTGAAAGTCTTTGTGATCATTGCAGTGAAAATAATTAAACCTTTTACATGTACCTTCGCTATCAAAGTTTTGAGCGATCAATAACCTGCTGAATACCCTGATATTTCTTTTCAAATCAAAGTGGGTTAATCCTGATTGTTCATTGGCTGTTTGCAATGTTTGGCATTTCCGATGTTCTAATAGAAGTACATTAAACGGGATATTAAGCCTCATTCAGATATGACGCGGCAAGTCCGCGGCGGTTTTTAAAAAATTGTTTTAATGACGTGAACTGTAATACGCTTCACATTTAATTATCTTTTTACATATCGCTCAAGCGTTGGTCACAACCCACCGTGCGTGTTTTTAGTCCATACGGTTTTGCCGCCACGTTTTTCTGAGAACGTAGGGAGGGAGTGGCAAAGGCAGGGAGGGAGTACCGGCAACTCACGTCACACGCACGGTGTAAGTACGAGGCCCGTACGCCACGCCTGGCCGTGAGCGGTTGCGTGCATCGTACGTTGCGCACGTGGTAAGTGCGTTGTACGTGCTAACAACGTGCTTACAAAAACAATTTGAAGTCTATCATCGCGATCTTATCACCAGTACATCTCTAGCCCTCTATCATTAGGAAAGTTCCCTACGCAGTTCCTGGAAGCACGTGTCCTTTTCAGGACAAGCCATCAAGATGATGGCTGACACCTCGACCTGCGTACTCCAACTCAACGCTGAAGGCCTTACCCGCTCAAAGCGAGATCTGATTCCTCATATTGCAAAGGAAAACTGTGTTAATGTTAGCTGCCTCCAAGAAACACACTGTGAGACAGAAGAACAGCTTCACATCGAAGGTTTTGATCTGATCTGTTTCATACCACACAAGAAGCATGGGATTGCATCCTACGTCAAACAAGGCATGAACGCATCCACCACTGGGCGATCTGCTGTGAACTCAGCTCTACAATGGAGCACCTTTGAAGCTATGGGAACCCAATTCTGCAATTTGTATAAGCCACCACCAGCAGATGTTAAAATCATGCTCTTCCCAAAGATGCCCCGGAACTCCTTTGTCTGCGGAGATTTTAACAGTCGCAGTACTGCCTGGGGATACCGTAACACCAACAAGAATGGAAAGCTCATTTTTGAATGGCTTGAATCTCAGGAGCTAGTGATACTGTATAACAGCAAGGACAACCCCACATTCTACTCAGGGAGCCACAAATCATGGACCTGTCCCGACCTGTCACTGGTTTCATCAAACATCAAACACACCTGCTAAAGAACTGTCCTTCCAAGTTCACGAGGTCTGGCCACTGTCCAATCATCATCTCAAGCGACATCAAGCTTCAACTCTCCAACCTTCCAAAGAAGAGATGGAATTTCAAAAAAGCTGACTGGTCGAAGTTCCAGGAACTCATAAACAAGCTAACATCACCACTGCCAGACCTCTCCACCAGCAATTTGAATGACTCCTACTCTGCTTTCTGCTCCATGCTACATCAGGCGGCAAAACTCTCCATCCCCAGGGTCAGGAGACACCCGTATATTTCATGCTGGGACGAAGAATGCGACCGTCTGTACGAATCCTACACTAAGTCCAAGACCATTGAAGAAAGAGAAGCTGTAGGGAATAACCTGCTGTTATTACTAGGAAAAAAGAGGAAGATTAGATGGGAAGAAGAAATCTCTGAGATCAACTTTACCCACTCTAGTCACAAGGCCTGGACTACCATCAACAAACTCACTGGTCGAATCAGCGCTCCAAAACAGTGTCCTGTTACTGCGAACTCCATCGCTTCAGTCCTAGTTAACGATGGAAAGTGGCAAGATAAAACCACTGAGGCCAAAACCCACTCTGGCTCGGTGAACTCTAAGATAAAGAACCTCCTCAAGTCCATTCCAGCGTCAACCTCTATGTCTGAAGCATTCACCTTGGATGAGGTTGAAACTGCACTGAAATCAATAAAGTCCGGCAAAGCACCAGGCAACGATAACATCCACACAGAGTTCCTCAAAAACATGAGTCACAAAGCTACTTCCTGGCTACAAGCCTTTCTCTCTACCTGCATGACAACATCCACTATTCCATCGAAATGGAAGACCGTTAAAGTTATTGCCATTCTGAAGCCCAAAAAGCATGCAGACGAACCCAAGAGCTACCGTCCAATCATTCTGCTATCGCACATCTACAAGCTACTTGAAAGGCTGCTACTTGCCAGAATCGTTGATACTGTCGAAGAGAAGCTACCTACTACACAGGCAGGTTTCAGGAAAGGTAAATCAACCACCGACCAAGTGGTCAGGCTTGTTAACGACGTAGAGACGGCCTTCCAGAAGAAGCAGAAGTTTGGTGCAGTTCTTGTCGACCTAACTGCGGCATTTGACACAGTATGGCACCGTGGCTTATACCTCAAGAACCTGCAGACCATTCCAGATGTAAGAATTGTGAAATTTATCATGCTGCTTGTACAAGACCGGTCATTTGTTCTTGAAATATCAAACGGCGAATGCAGTATGAGAAGGAAACTCCGCAATGGTGTGCCGCAAGGCTCTGTCCTCGCTCTGATACTTTTCAACATCTATGTCTCTGATATGCACAAGGGGGGAAGCATGCAGCATTCATACGCAGACGAACCGCACTGTGGTTCGACAACCACTCCTTCGAGGCAATCGAAACATCACTGGAGAAGGACCTGAAGATGCTAGCTAAGTTCTTCAACAGATCCTCTGTCTTCCATCTGTCAAACCGATGCGCCAACCGAGAGATGAATATCTCACTAGATGGGTCTACGCTGAATTTTGTCCCAACACCAAAGTACCTAGGTGTCACTCTTGATCGAAGCCTCACCTTCCACGAGCATGCCAAAGCCACAGCTCAAACGACCCAAGCCAGAGTGTCTCTCCTAAAGAAGCTTGCAGGATGGGATGGGGAGCTGATTTCGCCACCCTTCGCACCTCCACTCTTGCTCTTGCCTTCTCCACCGCCGAGTATGCCGCACCTGCATGGAGCCACAACATCCATGTACACAAGGTTGATTCTGTCCTCAATGATGCTATGAGACTAATCAGCGGAACACTCACTGCAACACCTGTCAGCAACCTGCCAATATTGTCTGGCATACCACCAGCTCAGCTCAGACGAGATGCGCAGAACACTAAGCTTGCCCAGAAGCATAACAGAGATAAATGCCTTGTTCCTGCCTCCTCTGCCTTTGAAGGACAGCGTCTCCCTAGATACTTTGCAACACAGGCTGCTGAGCTGCCGCTTGAGAAGCCCCCTCCACCTTACCCACTTGGATAGCAAAAACGCTGGTCAGACCAGTGGAATTCGTCCACTACCAACTTGAAGGAGTTCATCCCAAAGCCCTGTGCAAAACCAAGTGGCAGCGACCTCTCAAGAAAAGCCTGGTTCAACCTCAACCGTATCAGAACTGGACCGGAGTTGGCCGTACACAATATTTCCTACATAAAACTGGAGCTGAATCATCACCAAACTGCGCCTGTGGAGAGATCCAAACTATGGATCATGTCATTGATGATTGTCCTATCTACAAATCCCCTCACGGTGCTTCATGAGCTCGATGATGAGACAAACGGTTGGCTTAATAAGGATCTTCCTATCTAGATGATGTGCCCCCTGATATTCTTTGTACGAACGAACGAACGTACGGTCTCCATGCGGTTTCCACGCTATCGTACGGAGGCCGTACTTACACGTGCTGCTCACGTTCGGTGTCCTTACTCACTCGCACGTTGTAAATGCGTGCACGTGCGATGAACTCGGTGAGTTTTTCCGCCCGATGCCGGGGTATATATAGGACGACATTCCGATGTTCTCCAAAAGTCCCAGCTGCTGCTGCCTCAAGATGCCGCTCATTCCACCGCAGAGACTATAATACTGCATAAATCAGTGCGCACAACGTGCGTTGTAAGTGCGGAGCACGTGCTTACTCGGTACGGTCCACGTGAGTTCTGCGTGTTGATTGGACAGTTGAACTGGGGAAGTGGCGAGTAAGCACGGACCACGCACTTATCACGTGCGCAGCACGCACGTGCTAAGTGCGCCTTCCGTAGAGCAAGTGACCGTGGGAAACAAACTTAAAAGACGCACGGAGTCAGTGCGTTGTGCGCTCGTTGGCAGTACCGGGCACGCACGTCACACGCACTGGGGGTGAATCGGTAGCCTGACCGCAGCCCGAACGAAGCGAAAGTTCCTCGTGCATTAAAAGTGCTACGGTGTGTCTGCGTGCTCCCAAATCCGTACGGAGGCGGTACTCACCACGTACGGATACCAAAATTTTGCCACGTTTTTGCACGTAGACAGCACGCACTTGCAAGTACGGCGGGTTGTGACCAACGCAACACGCACAGGACCTTTGTTGCCCGCAGTTGCTCTTCATTTACCCCGCCCCCCAAAAAAAATAAAAAATAAATAAAAATAAAACACGTCTGCTTTCTTGCCGCGGGTAACAACGTCATTCCTGAACGATCCTCTCGATGCGATACTTACTAACTCGAGTATGGTGAGATCCCGTACCGTCCACGTCACAGATGAACGTACTGCTCAGCCAGTCATTGCAATTGATCCAGACATTAGTACTAAGTGAAAATAGAACCTTGATATTTTCGAAATCAGGAACGTTATCAACAAACAGTAGTGACGGGTCCTTTTCTCCTGTTTCAGTGGTGACAAGATCCAGGTTTGTGCATAGTTTTTTGGCTTCTTTCCAGGATCGTTTGTCTTCAGCAAGATAGTAACATTTCGAGGATGTGCATTTCCAATTCGAATCTACAGAGGATTAAGAAAACAAATAAATGAGATGGTTATTTTTTTCAAGTATTGGATTATAGAGCTGAGGAAGGAAGGAGTTGAGGAGGAGTTCACTTCATATCTGTTATGAATTGATATCATGCAATTACAATTACAGACGAGGCTCATGCCTACAAGTTCTTGCCCATATAGCGTATAGTCTTCTCCTATAGTAAAAGAAAGAGGCAGAATGAAAAATAATATTTGTTGGTTGTAACAACATCAAGCACATCACACGCTACTTTGACATCAAGTGGCATGATGAATGAATTATCACAAACTCCCCTGCAGGTATCATAAGAACAATTTATTTCAATCAAAAGGCTGAGAATGTTTTTGGCGGCTGTCGGCATTGTTTTCGGCGCATGGTGATTCTTAACGTACGAGCTCTCACACGATGCCATCTAGGTCATCACAACGTAAAGGCCCGGTCACACAGAGGGGACGCATGGGGAACGCACGGCCAGCGCATTGGAAATTTGCAATTTTGGCCAGTGCGTTGTCGTGCGCCCAACTTTTGTCGTAGCTGACACCAAATTCATAGCGTGTTGCTAGCGCGCTGAGCGCATACAGGGCGCATACAGTGCGCATACAGACCGTACCCAGAGCGCACATGATAACAACTTCCACGAATGCACAGCGTGTTGCTAGCGCGCTGGACGAATGGTCCACGCATGCACCGCGTTCTACGACGCACGGCCAGCGCATTGGAAATCGGAAAAGGCCGTGTGCCTAACCTTTGAGCATGGTGAGAGAGAGAGATGGAGAGAGAGAAAAGAGGAAAGAAGAGCGATATATATAGAGAGAGAGAGAGAGTGTGTATTAAAATGTAGTTTTCTTACGAGTAGTAGTGGTAGGATGTGTGGCTTCCGTCGTAGACATCGTTGTGGTGTCTTGTGTTGTAGTTGATTCTGAAGAAGAAATACGATACAATACACCTGATAAAACAATCTGAGGGCAAGAATAGATTTGAATTCATATTAACCCAAATTTAACAAATCATCACATTATATTCAATTCCTAGCTTTTGACGCCTGAGCGGCTGTCGAGAACAAGAAGGTGCTTCACGTTGTAGCATATTGTTTACACATGAACGTGAAATAAAAAGAGAGAGGCATGGAGAGACAGAGAAAGAAATTTAAAAAGGGAAAAGGGAAGTGAGAATTCATAAAACACAGAAGTCGAGAGAGAAAAAAAAAGACGGAAAAAGAGGCAGAGACAGAGAGTGAGGATGATTGAAGAAATTTAGAAAATGGTAATCAAAAAGGGTGAGCATGGTTAAAGAGAACGAAAGAAAGAGATAGAGAGAGGGTGAGAGAGATAGAGAGAGGAAGAGAGATAGAGAGGGAGAGAGAGAGAGAGAGAGAGAGAGAGAGGGGAGAGAGACAGAGAAAGACAGAGAGAGAGACAGAGAGAGGGGGAGAAGTGGTGTAAATGAAGTTTTCTTACGAGTAGTAGTGGTAGGATGTGACGTGGCGGATTCCGTTGTGTACTTCGTTGTGGCGTGTTGTGTAGTAGTTGATTCTTAAAGCAATGTGATATGGGGATGGGGATGGTGGTAAGCGAGGAAGGAATAAACAAAGGGGGGGGGGGGTGCTTAAACGTAAACGTTCATATAATAATGGGCCTTCCATGCTTTCGGCGGCAATACCTTGGACAATCTTTGACAATTTCCGTTTGCACCAAAATCACCCTCTTCCTTAGAGGGCATGTGTGAAAAGATCATGATTCTTAACGCCTATCCTGTATATACTATTGCATATTTCTACGTCTGAAAACATTTCAACATTGACTCCTCTCTGACCTCAGGAACGTCTCAATTTTCTAACTCATGCATACATTTTAGTAGTTGATAGGTTCTTAATTGTATAATTATCATTATTTTTCAAGAATCATAATTTTCTAATGCCTACCCTTCAATGAGTTATGATATTTTTAATCAATCTACAAGTTGGACTGACATATCATAATTGTTATGAGCATCACTATAAACCTAAAACTCACCAGCTAACTTGCAAACGAAATGTCGTTTAATACCCTTCAATGCGACGGGAAACGAGGGCATGTATTCTGGCACTGTGGGCATCAATTCACCATTTACAAGAATCGGCTGGCAATGATTATCCTCCGTATGCAACACTTCATCGGCCATGTTTGTAGACCCCTGCGCGTGAGCTGAAACACATACACACATACAGAATGTCAATAAGTCATTAAATACACAAAATGTAAAGTTGACTTGTATACACACAAAAAAACAAGATCGCAAGGAAACAACAAGGAATAAAATACAAAAATTATTCTCATTACTTTCGTTCAACGGAGTTCAACCTGAATATGTTCGCAGACCACTAGACTACGCATCTTGATCAGCTCTTCCTCTCTTTATTTTTTTGTTCTCTCTCTCTCTCTCTTTCTCTCTCTCTCTCTCTCTCTCTCACACACACACACTCTTATTCTTCTCCCCTCCACACTCCACATGTTTGCATTTGTTACGGAAGTTCCCCCGTGCCGCTGTGACCGCGCCGTTTGTCCTACCAGTTTCGTTTGTCCGTCAGACATAATATGCGGGTTTTCTGCTCGCACGGATCGTCCGTGACTCGCACGGATCGTCCGAGGGACGATCCGTGCGGTTTGCTATCCGCACATTTTGTCCCCCCATTGTTTTACGTGTATATTTGATAAAAGGAAGCAACTCGGCAAATCAATGTATTTAGACTCATTGTAAAACATGTGGTTGACATTTTTTCTAGAAATTACATAATAATAACTCTACAATTTGTTTAAAGCAAATGGGCCAGTCCTTTTGAAAGTAGAAGTGAATATTTTCTTTAAAACCTTTATTTTATGAAGGCATACTCGTGATATCGGCCCCACAACTGTTGTAATCGATTATACTTTTGTACGTGGCTTCGTACATCAACCAACTCACTACTAGTATATACTCGTGATACAGGCCCCGCTCCAAGTATTTGGGGGCGTTTCGAGGTTTAATGAAGGAGTTAAATGGGAAATGAAAGTGATTAAAAATTGGGTTGAAAGTGAGTGGGGGAGGCTAGAGTATTTAAGATAAGGTAGAGCGTAGCACAAATTGGCGGATGCTCAAGGGGTAGGGGCATTTAATTACGGTCAGATGAGCATATTTTAATACCTTATTCATGACACTGGCAGGTCACTAATTGGCGTATGGTCCAAGGGGCGGAGTCCCCGGAAGCGCAGGAGTTTTAGGCATTAAAATTAAGGTCAGATTAGCATCCAGGGGCCAGCCTTAGGTCCCAAGGTGGGGTCCAGGGGGCAGAGCCCCCGGAAGCTCAGGGGTATGGGCATTTAATTACGGTCACATGAGCATACTTTCTTTTCTATTTCTTTCTATTTAATTCTCTTTAATATACTTTTTCAAAAGTGTGGGGAGGGGGGGGGGGGGCTTGAGTCTCCTTCTATATCTCTCTCTCTCTCTCTCTCTCCCTCTCTCTTTGCTGAGAGGGGGGGGGGGTAGGGATACAAATCGGGACAAATTGCAATACTGATCTCCCCTACCTTTCTTCTTCCTCTTTTTCCCCCCTTTCCCTTCCCTTACTTCGCTCTCTCTCTCTCTCATTTAAGTTTGCTGAGGGAGGCAGGGGCCTTTCGCCCCCTCCCCCCGATCCACACGATGTTGGTGGGATTAATTGCAACACTTACTGATCTCTGCCTCTTTTCACCCTTTTCTTTTCTTCTTCCTCTTTTGTGTTCCATTTTGGCTCTCCTCTTTCCCTTTCCATTCTTTCTCTCTTTTTTTTTGGCGGGGAGGGGATGGGGGTGGTCGGGGAGGGGGGGGGGGGCAGAGGCAAAGGCCTTTCTCCGCGATCCACATCTTGTTTGCAGGAAAATTGCAACTGATATCCCTTCTTTTCTTTTCTTCTTTTGTTTCTTTCTCTTTCCTTCCTTCTCTCTTGTTTTGCGGGGGGGGGGGGGGAGGCAACAGCATGGGCGGCAAGGCCCTGTCGGACCCCTTTTTCTTTTCTTCTTCCTTTCCTCTTTCTCTTCTTTCCCTTTCCCTCCTTTTCTTCCTTCTCTCTCTATCTCTTTTTGTTTGCTGAGGGGCCAGGGGAGGGCAGGCGAAGGCCTTTCGCCCCTCGATCCACACCGCGTTGGTGGGAAAAATCACAATTGATCTCTGTACCTTTCTTTTCTTTCCCTTCCCCTTCTCTTCTTTTCTCTCTCTTTTAAGTTTTCTGTAGAAGGGGGGAGGGAGACAAGGGCCATTCCCCCCCCCCCGATCCCCAACTTGTTGGCGGGAGGAAAACTGCAACTGATATCCCCCTTCTTTTCTTTTCTTCCCTTTATCTCCTCTTTTCCCTTTTTTCTTTCCCTTCTCTTTCTTCTCTCTTTCTTTTAGCTGGGGGGGGGGGGGGGCAACAGCCTGGGAGGCAAAGCCCTTTCGCCCCCCGATCTTCTTCTTTCCCCTTTTTCTTCTTCTTCTTCCTTCTCTCTCTCTCTCTCTCTCTTGCTGAGGGGGGGGGGGGTGGCGAAGGCCTTTCGCCCCTGATCTCCTTCCCCCCCTTTTCTTTTCTTCTTCCTCTTCTTCCTTTCCCTTACTCTCCGCTTTACCTTCTCTCTCTCTCTCTCTTCATTTTTTGTTGGCGGTTGGGGGTCAAGGCCCTCCCCTCCCCCCCCCCCCCTTGATCCGCGCTGGGAAGACCTGTAGTGTCATCCCTAGCTAGCTGGCAAAGCTGAATATGGGTTATCCAGTCGTTTCATTCATTAAGTATATACTTGTATTGAATATGTATACGTGTGGACTAGAGTACGGACATTCGGTGCGGCAGGCGGACTATTGGTGCGAGACCTCTTCCGCACAGATTGTCCGTCGGACATTTGAGGCGCGCACGGAATGTCCGACACGGACATTCTGCGCGGATAAAATCCGCACCGATCGTCCGCTCTCGATCGATCTCTAATAGGCGGACGATCGGTGCGGGTAACATTCTACGCGGTCACACCGCCACCCCCTACTCAAATTCGTCTTATGTCACTGGTCCGGGAGGGGTAGCGAAGAACTGATTGGGGCACATGTCATCAGTTTGGCCAAACATGGGGAAGCAGAAAGAGGGTTGATCAGGAACCGGTCAAAAACATTTAACTACCTGTCGTGTCTTCATTCGAATTACGACATAACAGGTAGTTTTGTTTTTGACCGGTTCCGGCTCCCTAGTAAGGGAACCATCTCCCAAACAATCATGACTCTACCTCCCTACCTTTCTTTACTACCACGATCACCTAAATTAAAGACCTAAACCCAACAAATATGAGATACAAATACTTAGTCGGGTCAGAATAGAGTTTGACCAAAAACAATTGCAACATGTATTTGCCAGCGTTACGTCGTCTAGCTGGCAAATGTTGTTTATACGGCAATACGTGGGAACACTATAATTGCTATCTGGCATGCGTTGAGTCGAAGGTGTTTAATTTGAATATGAAAAGAGGGGATGCGAAATAAGGGTGCGGTGTATAGGAGAAGACGTTTAGGAATTTTAGATTGAGTGGACGGGAACGGCGTGAACGTTCACTGATCATGCGTGTCAGCGTAGTCAACTGCCCCTGTTGACAACAGATATAAATCTTTTAGATTTTACTGGAGGATATACGTCGACAGGAAGTAAGCGTGATGAAGTCATGAACGGCGCGCCAAATTTCAAAGGGGATTCCGCGCGTACTGTCACGTCACCAGTCGGCTGGGCGGTACGCGGTGCGAAGGCTAAGCTATAAACCTTTATAAGGATGCTATAACATACCAATCAAACTTTCACATTTCAAGACAAAAGAATTTTAATCTACCTAGATATACCCATAGTAGGTCCATGATATACCACAGTTTCATGAAAACTGTTGTTGGTCAAAGACAAAGTTATATCTCTGACTTTTTTATCATTCATCTTGAGGCTTGAAATGACGTCACGACTATGTGAAAACAAGTGCACGGCGTTCTAGATTTAGGAAAATCAAGGTGGAGGTGTTCTCGATTATGATAGTCGACGACGGAGACGACGTGACGCATGCGAGGCGCCTTAAAATGACGTCATCACGTAGCAGTCCACTATGTCGACGTGCACATCTAAAAGTCCCTATTCTAGCCCAGGAGCCTTCCAAGGTCCGCACACTAGCATATTTTTTAATATGAAGTTTTAAAGGGTGAAGTAAATAATGATAATTTGTAGGAGACGTCATTTTATCAGAGTGGCATCTGGATGTGATGGTTGCTATGGGTGATATTATGTGGTAAGTTAGGATGAACAACAGGTTTCTCAACGGTTTCCGGTAGTGTTCGAAAGCAGGCACAAAATCTAAGAAAATCGGACCCCCGGAAAGTGGTTATTTTCAAAATGACGTTCAAGATGGCCACCAATAGGGACTTTTAGTTTTGCACGAAGACAATGTGGATTGCTACGGTCGACGTCCTTTTAATGCACTGCCTTGAATGGACGTCACACGTATCAGTCCACGCAAATCTAAAAGTCCCTATTACCTTAAAATAGTCATAAATATTGATATATCCATCTTGTAGATGTGATTTTTGGGTCTATACCTAGGTCTGGGTCAAACAATCCATTCATACTACTAACAATGTGTAATGGCTACCAGGAAAACTGGAAATCAGTGTTTAGAGTTGCCTTATACTCAAAACAATATAAAAGGCGGCCGCAATTTTGTATTCTAATATGGCCGCCGGAAACTGAAATTAGCCATAAATCATGATTATATCTATTTAGGGATGTAATTTTGTTGTCTATACCGAGGTTTCGGAGGTCGACAAATCCATTTAGGCTGCCTAAAATGTGGTATGGCCACCAGAAAACCTGGAAATCCATGATGGTGTCCAAATTAGCAAATAAATAATTTATATAACCAGATTTCTTTTCTTTTTTTAACAGTAAGAAGTTGTGAAGATTAAATGGATTTTCGAGTATTGGATTTCCATTGATATACGAAAAGAATCATATAGTTTTACGCGAGAATGTTTTGTAATGCGGTTGCTACTTTGCTCTACGATTCGGCTGCTGGCATGCTAGACATAATTAATATGTGTCATTGAGGTGGACATTCTAGCCTTAGATGAAATGTGATTTACATTCCATTCCCTCCACCCCCCCCCCATTCTTCCCTCTAAGATTGACTGCGCATTTGAAAACAGTATTGAACATCTTAACAACGTCTACAAATGTACACATTTAACGCTAAAATACACTTACACCTAACAAATATATCCTCATTTGTGAAATAAAAATCTTCCTCACTTTCAATCTTTTAAAATTGTCGGCCTTTTTTTACACTAGCTAGGTTTCATTTTTCCAGCTTTCCTGCCCATCATTCTTGACACATATCAACTTGATCTTGTTTGAATAGAGTTTTAAATCCCGAAACCAATGAAAAGTCACTAATATTATATTTATGGGAGGGATACCTAATGTTTTATAGCCATTATATTTTTTGTGTTGGCAGCCACTTTCAATTGCACAATGGCAGCACAGCCGTCTTGGATACATTGCTCTATAAAAAGCTATAAAATACTTTTTCGCACATCAATGAATATTCTTACACTTAAAATGTACCTTTGCACCTGAAAACTCTTGAATAAATTGTGGACGCCATCATGAATTTCCTGGTTTTCTGGCGGCTATTACATATTTTAAACAGTCAAAATTGATTTGGCGACCCCCAAACCTCGGTATAGATACAACAATTAGATCTCTAATATGAATTTGTCACGATTAATATGGATAATTTCAGTTTTCTTCGGCCATCTCGGATTACAAAATGGATGCCATCTTTAGAATTGTTTATGGTAATTTAAAGCACAATAGAGTATCCTGACCTCTTAAACATACATTTAATCTGGCAAATTACAGTTTTACTGCCAACTTTAACTCACTTCCAGTAATTTTAGGAGAATGGCGGCCATTCTGGATGCCATCTTGAATTTACAGGTATATTGATGGCCATAACCCATTGTATATGAAATAATGGATTCTTCGTCCCCCGAAACCTAGGTATAGACAATAAAATCACATTTCCAAGATGGATGTATCATGATTTATGGCTATTTTAAGGTATTGGCGGCCATCTTGGACGCCATTTTGAAAATAACCACTTTCCGGGGGTGTGTTTCTTAAATTTTAGTATGTTGTTCCGGATTTCAAACGTTACTGGAAACCGTTGAAAAACCTTTTGTTGCAATCTTTTAGGGATTGGCGTATTTTTACCCATCAATGCCATGTTAACTGATATCAGCATACTAAGTTTAGAGCGCTATAACTTTAAAAAAACATAATTTTGATATCATATTGACAACATGTTTAGGCAGTTTTCTAAAAAGAAAAAAAAGTGAAGATAATTTATGAAACGTAGAGAAACGTGCATTTTTGACGCAATTCAAATTATGGGGAAAATTTGGGGAAAATCACATTTTTGGCTCTCCATTGTTATTCAAATTATAATCAAGCCTACCAAATGTAGTATCATTTTGTAGAGAATGTGTAATTCTCTTTCAAATGACACCTCACACATGGTAAAATTGTGGTTATGTTAAAAGGTAATCTTCAAACTGTTCAATATTTGCATGGCGGTTATTTTGAAATATAGTACAACTGTTTTTCAGCAGAATATTTTTCGAGAATTTCCACCTGGAATGTTTGCAGGGAGGTCACCTGAACACGTTGATACCAAACAAACTTTTACAATATCAAATGTCTCAAAACCCTCAAATTGGACATTTGCCCACAACGTATTAAACTGATGTAGCCCGTGATTATGCTCCTAATTAATTTTTTAAAAAGGACTAAATTCATTCTAACTCTTACCAATGACGAATGAAGTGCAGAGAAGTAGGAACATGGTTCTCAGGGTAACAGCGGATGTATGTCTCTGCATCTATTGTATAGTCAGAAAGAAAAGAAATCAAGGGATTCAGCACTGTAAAAGTAAAACCGTTTTCTCACTCTTACGAAAAGTGATGTAGAAAGATGAAGATGAAACCCTAAAACTATTGGATTGGCTTACAGATAAGGATAGGGATAACGAAATTATTTTGATAAAGAACGCTTTGCGAATATTCTTATTGTTTTTAATAACAAAACATGCCACATGTGGTCATCAATATTAGGTAGACATAACAAAATTGAAACTTCTAATAAATGGGAAATGTTGATTCCCCACGTCCTTAAAAAAAAAAAAAATCATATTTCATGTTAGTTTTGCCTTGTATTTCTTTGAAATATTAATGTTTAAAATTCAGATCTTGATAAATCCAATACAATAGAACATTATCATCGAATTCTATGATAAAACCCCATATGACCCTTGATTTGTCTTACCTTTATATAAATTGTTATCTGCTCTTATCTTGTAAAGATACTTTTTCAGTCGAACAACAATCTTGAAGTTTACGGCACTAACAGTTATTTTCCAAACAAGAAAAACGTGAAATGTTGCTTTTTTGCACACAAATAACAGATGGAAAATGCAATAGGTACATGTAGTTCATTTAATGAACGACACTACAATTTGGCGGCTAGTCATAATGATTTCTGTTAGGGATGTTATAGAGCGGGTGTATTCTTGCTGTAGGAGCATTACAGACAATGGCTTGCTCAATGTTTGTGGTAGATATTGGATACCATCGGACCAATCAGAGAGCTGCATAGTGTGTACCTATATTCCCTTCCATGTGTACATCAATTTGACGATATATTATAAACGTTATAATAAAGGGTATATCTATGAAATAAAAAGATCACTGCGCACGCACGCCGAGTAGCCGAGAAGCCTGTTTTAGACACAGAACTGTTACATTTTACAGTTCTGTGGTTTCAGATCGAGCAAAGCTAGATTTCTATGTAATCGAAACCGGGCTGACCAGATTAAACGTATACAAAAAATCAAAAATACGAAGTTGAAAACCATCTAGAAACTCCTAATAAATTGCGATACTGATTAATTTATTATATTATTATATTATTATTAATTTTTTCTTCTTCAGTGTTCTTTACTGATAACTGAATTTTCTTATATAACTGAAGATATGGAATATCTTATGGAAAATGTTATACAACAAAGGGTTGTCTTGGGAATCACTTTGATCTTTTTGCGGTTGGGGTCCAGGGGGAGATCCCCTCCCGGAGGAGCTAAGGACCTAAGGAACCCCCGGCCACTCTCGAGTTTTAGGACTTCAGAATCTTTAAGATAGCCGTCACGAGCGATAGCAATAGTGATTTTCTCCTTGATATTCACACAACCCCTATCATTTCATTTAATAATTATCTCTAATATTTTTATTTTTATAAAACTGGTTTTTGTATTGTTCTACCAACGACAACATCCTCTCTGGTTCTTATTTCGTACTCAGTGTAGCGATTCTTTCTCTCTCTCTCTCTCTCTCTCTCCCCTTTTACTCTCTTCTTCTCTTTTACTTTCTCTTATCTTTATTTTCTATTTTGTTTCCTTTTTAGGTGTAACACAAACAGTTGAATTTAATTTCACAGTAACCAACAGCAAAATAGGAATGAAAATAATTTTGAACGTTTTGCAAAAAAATGATAATATAATTCCAAAAGTCTTATTTGTAAATAGAATGGAGTTTTGACCGATGCTTAGCACATAATGAACTGTAATATAACTACGAAATTAAAAATGTTAGGCCTACCATCATATTTCTATGTACTATCTCTATTGAGGATACACCTATATCAGCTTGCCAACGGCATAAATATCTCTGGTTCTCTCTCATTGTCTCTGTCTATCTGTCCCTCTTTCTATCTGCCTTCTCTCTTTCATTCTGTCTCTCCCCTCTCTCCGTATGCCTGTCTCCGTGTCTCTCTTGCTCTTCCGCCTATCGGAATCCCACCCTCCCCCCTTTGAATTCCCTTTCGTCATCTCCCTCCCATCTCCTTCCCTTCATCCCTTGTTCTTATATTATTCTTCTTTATGTTCCACATACTAAGAATCTTGCTCTACGATTCGTCAAAAGTTAATCACCTGATGAAAGATGCACTGTGTAGATAGTACTACTATCTTCAGTGAAAGTGCGTTGCACTATGTAGATAGTAGTACTATCTACACAGTGCAACGCACTTTAATTGTAAACGTTGCGTATACATACGGACGTAAGTACTGTATGCACTGTACGTATCGTACACCGTTTGCTAGCTGTTAATTGATGACTTGTTGCTTAAAATGACGGAAGAAGTGAAATGTTTCCGATGTGGAATATAAAGCAAATAATCACCTTTTGGTTTCAGCCGATGGCAAACTATCACTTCCTCGGCGATCTGAACGTTTACTCTATCTTTCCTCAGCTTCGCTTCGGAAAGATAGCTACATCCAGATCGCCTCGGAAGTGATAGTTTGTTCCATCACCTTCACGGTAATTACTTGCTTATTATATCATTCATTATCTTGTCTTATTTTATTCAACCTTTTCTGTTTTTTAATACTCTTGTCTTCTTCTTTTTTCTCTCTTTTTTTCTTCTTCTTCGTCTCGTGGGTCTTCCTCCTATTGGCCATTTTCTTATTCTTCTTTTTTTCTCAGTTCATAAAAGAAAAATGTGACATGAGTATTAGCTTGCATTTGAATCGAGCTTGATTATTGTCATGTTATTTTTTTTGATGATATAGTGACGTCGTCAACTATAATTTTTATGTTTGCATTTTAGCATTACATATTGGCCTTAAGTTGTTTTTGAATAATTGATTCACATCACTATGGCTACATTATTGTTTTGCTTGCGATTTCTCAACACTGCATTCATCAGTCTATGATCATCTACTTATCCTCATCATAGTAGAAATAAATTGGGTTTTCAACAATTAAACTAATCGAGGTGCTCATGACATGGTTATTGAATATATAATGATGATGTGTATACGTCGTGCATGATGGTGCATTGCACTTCTGGTCGCCATGGCGTTCATTCTTTCTCTTCTCGTTTCTATTTGTTACCAATGTGGAGAAATAATGGTTTCATTTTGGCAGGTTTGCAGATCAGTGAAAATTCTCCTTTTTTAGAGGTATTTTATGTTTGTTTTTTTCTTCGGGGGGAGGGGGGGGGGGGTAGCTATAAGTAAAAAAAATGAATTATATTATTTGTAAATGATAGTGGATACAGTTGAAAGGAGTGAAAATCGAATACCTTGACGGATATACAATATTTCGATTCACACTGTATGCCTAAATAATAAATCCCCGGACATAATGTCGGTAATCAGAGTACGTTGATGAGCATTAACCAAGCTCTCTCTATGTCTGGGTTGCATTTCTTTAGAGTATATTTTTGAGTATTTACATTTCCAATGTTCTTTACAGGTTTAGAGGTTTATCGAATATACCGCCATGAACCCAGACAGTTTCCGTTAGGAAAAAGTTCCTCTATGCTAACCTTCTTGCAACCGCATAGCATTATTTGGTTTTCAGAACACAATGCACAATCATTACAATGGATTATCTATTTCTAGGTGTAACACATACAGTATTATTTAATTTCACAGCAACCAACAGCAAAGTAGGAATAAAAGTACAGGAAAACGTTTTTCAACAAAATGGTAATATATAAATTCCAAAAGTCATATTTCTAAATGGAATGGATTTTTGACCGATATACTGAGCACATAAAGGCCTGTATCATCACTACGAAAATACTCTAACATATCCTATCATCTGTACTATCATCGACAATTTCAAATACAGTAACAGGTTCTTAACGGTACTGCCCCTTCGTACTTATATCGGACATCATCAAGTTATATCAAGATAAACCTGACATGGTGGCTCAGTGGTTAGAGCGCCCGTCTCATGAACGGGAGGTCGTGGGTTCGAACTCCGGTCGAGTCATACCAAAGACTTATAAAAATGGACCTTCTGCCTTTCTAGCTAAGCGCTCAGCATATTAGATTGGAGAAGGGTAGTAATAACATATTATGTTATGCAGGGCCCGCTGGTCCGCTGGAAGAGCGGTTTCATAACTGAAGTGGCTACCCTGGGTAAATAAAACGTTATTATTATTGTTATTATATATCCCAGTTAGGAATCTATGGTCCGCCGCTATAAATCTCCTCCAGATTCAGGACCAGATACTTGGGGGAACGTGCCTTCAGCAACTTAGCACCTTCATTATGGAATGTGTTTCCTCTCCAGCTCTGAGATGCACCCGCCATCAATGATTTTAAGCTCTAAAAGGTACATCTTCTCCTCTCTTTTGTAACCGATTTTCAAGTTGACATTATGTAATTTATTAATGTACTATTTTATCACGTTATATTTATTCCTTAAATCTCGACTTTTAACCTATTTTTTCAATAAAGCATTGTGTTTAGAATATGTATGCATTGTCATATTTTCTTTACTGGTCTAATTACGTTTGCGTTAGTAATTCCATTGTCATATTAAATGGGTTTTTTTTCTTGTCTTGATCTATAATCATTTAACTAATTATAGAATATAATTATATAATTATCTCATAGAGATGGCAACATAGTATGCGCTATAATATTATAGGCCTCACATTTTTATTGATTTTATATTTTGCACTCTTCATGATGCAGGAAAACAAATCCCACGTTGATTTAAAAAAAAAAATCAAAATATACTTAAAAGTAAGCTGCTAGGTGCATATTTTTTATTTTCAGAGTAAAATCTATCAGAAGAAGTAGATATTCTTTATTGTCAAGACACCTTTGTACAAGGTTTGCGAAGGAAATAATTGTTAATGCCTGAAATATATAGGATAAATTAAATGTTACAGTAATTTTGATGCAAACCGGTTTACCTTGGTATTATTATTGGACTGGGCAAGTTTCACTTCTAAATTTTTCCTCCAAAATAGATTTTTGACATCTCTCATGAACTTGACAAGTCTCGTCCATTGCGACTCAATGAGCGTGCAGTGAATATTCACTAAATGATATATATGATACTCTAACTGGATTAGGAGGTGAACTTCAAAATGTTAGCCATAGCATGATATGTCAATGTACTGTCTTTATTCAGGATACACCTATCAACATCCCTCACGGCATCTATATCTTATCTCTGTAGTTCTCTCTCCCCCTATCTCTTTCTCTCTCTGTCTCATTCTGCCTTCTCTCTTTCTTTCTGTCTCTCTCCCTCTCTCTGTATGTCTGTCCCCGTGTCCCTCTTGAACGAATCCCTTCCTCCCTCCTTCGAATTCCCTCTCGTCCTCTCCCTCCCATCTTCATGCTCTCCCACCTTCACCCTTGGTCTTTTATTCTTCATCTATATAATTATCATTCATTATCTTGTCTTATTTTATCTAACCTTTTCTCTTTTTTAATACTCTTGGTCTTCCAAGTCAGTGGAGGCCCCTTGTACAAGCATCGATTTAGAGCGAGAGAGCGAGAGAGATAGAGAGAGAGAGGGGGTGAGGGGTTGACACCATGTCAACTCATAAGTTTGATGATATATATTTCATCCTAGCACTTGACGAACCATCTTCAAAACACAAACGAGCTAATTTTCCCTTTTCTCTTACTGAATATTCTTTAATCTGGTCAGGAAATTCGAATTCTAGGGATCTGTTTGTATGAATAAATATGCAATTTTCCAATTATCATAAATGTAGTCTTTATGTTTTAGTTAAAACAAAACACGAACCAATTTTGTGCATCATACCACGCCCCTGGTGATTCAAAGCTCAAACATTCACTCAACACCCATCTCCATAATAAGCAGTGTCTTCATGTATTATGCCTTAATTTCTTTCAAAATTCAGAACTAGTTTACATTCTTAACACATATTGTGAGTTTTTAATCTCAATTTTTCGTTCAAATTGGGGTGGTGGGGGTAGGGGACTCGTTCTTAAACCCACCCAGGATGAGTTCTGTTTGTATTTATCGCAAAAACTTATGATATTCATGCATTTTACATTTTAGCAATTCTTGGGATTTTGTGTGTGATTTTTTAAATGTTATATCCCCCCCCCCACAGTGACGCGTGTTATTGAATAATAGTGCAGTTATTTGTCTTCATAAGTCCAAGATTTTTCTCCACACTTACGATCAAGTAACATGCATATGCTGCCTTTACCCATCATTTTCTTCAAAATTAAGAACTTATTTGCATTATCAACATTTTGTCGGTGGTTACAAATTCAGACTATTTATGCTATGGGAAAGGACTCTTTCACTAACCTACATGTAGTTCTGATATATCCAACATTTTTTTTTCAAAAGGAAAAATATTGTGCATCAAAACTCGTCTGAAAAATACCCCCACCCACACACACACACCCGTTCCCATAATCATGATAGCCCTGTAGTGCAGGGTCTTCTTTTCATTTTCTTAAAATTTGTATTTTGGTCATTGTCTGATTGTAGATGCGCAATTGTATATTCTGAAATAAAGAAACGGTGTTTTTAGCTTCACCATCATTCTCTGAGTATCCTTCAAATTGCTATTAAAGTTATAGAAGGTTTGCATCTTAGTAAGTCTAGATAAGACAGATATACATCATCTATCTTTGTATGTGCCTCACCCCTTAGTCCTGGTGATGGGAAAGATTATGACAAGCGGCTGGAAAGGGCGGGATGGGGACGGGGGCGGCAACTGCCCATGCCCATTTCCCCTAAAATATCAGAGTATAGAAGAAGTACTTATCAATTGCACTCAACACTCCTAATCCTTTGAACTTTCTGCGTTACTAAATGTCTAATCACCATTACACTGAGATACTGGCCAAAATTAGGGGGAAAATTATCGACAAAAAGACATTTTGGGGTCAAAAAATATATTTTAAACATTACATAATGCGGTGGTCACATCCCGCCGTACTTGCAAGTGCGTGCTGTCTACGTGCAAAAACGTGGGCAAAATTTGGGTATCCGTACGTGATGAGTACCGCCTCCGTACGGATTTGGGAGCACGCAGACACACCGTAGCACTTTTAGTGCATGAGGAACTTTCGCTGCGTTTGGGCTGCGTTCGGGCTACCGATTCACCCCAGTGCGTGCCTGGTACTGCCAACGAGCGCACAACGCACTGACTCCGTGCGTCTTTTAAAGGCGCACGTGATAAGTGCGTGGTCCGTGCTTACTCGCCACTTCCCCAGTTCAGCTATCCGATGAGCACGCAGAACTCACGTGGACCGTACCGAGTAAGCACTTACAACGCACGTTGTTCGCACTAATTTATGCGGTATATAGTCTCTTCGGTGGAATGGGCGGCATCTTGAGGCAGCAACAGCTGGGACTTCTGGAGAACATCGTAATGTCGTCCTATATAAACACCGAGTTCATCGCACGTACACGCACTTACAACATGCGAGTGAGTAAGGACACCGTACGTGAGCAGCACTTGTAAGTACGGCCTCCGTACGATAACGTGGCAACCGCACGGAGACCATACGTTGTAAGTACGTTGTAAGCACGTACAACGCACTTACCACGTGCGCAACGTACGATGCACGCAACCGTTCACGGCCAGGCGTGGCGTGCGGGCCACGTACTTACACAGTGCGTGTGACGCGCGTTGCCGGTACTCCCTCCCTGCCTTTGCCACTCCCTCCCTACGTTTTCAGAAAAACGTGGCGGCCGTGGCCTCCCCAAAAACCGTACGGACTCAAAACACGCACGGTGGGATGTGACCAACGCTTAACCCAGTGAAATTTATATCAACTTGAAAATATTCAATTATCCATCATTTCACACCAAACCCACGGCAATAAGAGATTTTTTAAAACATTTTATCTTTAAAACTCTATTAAGATACACCAAACACGTCCTACACGTATTTACATACAGTTAATACATATAGGCAAAAATGTCGTTTGTGTGGAAGTCAAGTAAATAACTTTGGCGTTCATAACTTTTTCACTGAAAAGAGATACAAATAAGCCTCTCTTTCCACAAATATTGACCTTGTACATAGGAAAATTCCTGGAAAGTTTTGTTAAAAGACACCTCTACGATTTTGATGTATGTGAAATACACTTTTGTGATAAAATTTGAAGAAACAAAAATTGCGATTTTAATTAATCCCAATTCCGTCAAAATTGGTATGAAAATGTAAATAATTAAATTTGATTTCATATGACATCAAAGTAATTGTTTTTCAAGGTTTTCTTGAAATATTATTTACAAAATACTATTTTTCATCAAAAGGGACGTTTTTTTGGACGCCCCCTCCGATTAAGCGGTGACCGCTACAAATGAAAAAACAAAACACCTTTGTATTATAGAAAAATCTTTCAAATAAACAAGGTGTGCTTATTTTGTGTGAAAGTGGCAGGAAAACCCTCTTTTCTGACTTTGACTGTAAAATGACACAACATGTAAGCGACAACGGGAAATGTTGGTAGAATAATATTGGTCAATGGACAATTATAAAAAAAAAGTGACAATGGGAACTTATTATACTTTGAAAAGGGGCACTTATCACAGCATTGAAAGGGGCAATTTTCATCAGGGGAAAGGGCAATATAAGAAGGGGCAATTTTAAGAGCTTGAACACATTTGGAGAGGGGGAGGGGATCGAGCGCCATGTAATCCTTAGTTTCGGGTAATACTATAAGCATGGTATTTTCTATTCGTCATGTGGAATCGTGGAATATCGTAATTAAGTAGGGACAACGTGGTGCCATGTTTGCGACCTCCAGAAGATGCCGGTATATATATATATTTTTTTTTAACAATTTTGTTTTATTTCTCCAGATGTGTAATACAAACCATGACATACAATTGAATAAAATAAACGTGTTCAATATTGATGCTTTTACATAAACATAATTAAACACAAACTTATTTGCAGTATAATATAACTTAGCAACAAAGTAAACGTATAAGTACCTATACATAATAAGTCAATTGTAAATGTTATTCACTTATATATTACAAAAAAAAAACTTATACAAATCTGGAGGTAATTTTACTGAAACAATCCTGCCCCCTCCCTGCCCCCTCCCTGCCCCCTCCATCACACAAACATACTCACCCTCTATCACACAAACATACTCACCCACCCACACACATACTCACCCACCCACCCACCCCCCCCCCCACACACACTACTCACTCAGTGGATGTCTGCCAACATTCTCAACTCAAGAAAAATATACTAAATAAGTTATCCAGGCCGCAAAATAGAGTTACGCTTTTAACAGGCTCACGGTGGAGAAGAAAACAAATCTTAATTAATCTTAAGCTGCTCCCACTTTAAGAAATGTGATCCCAGCTTTCCCATTTTAATTGCTATTTTCTTTTCCTCATCCCTATACTTAAAAATGCTTTTTTTCATCTTTTCTAAAGTTAGTACTCGCCCCCCCCCCCGATCTTGACATAAATGTAACATACTTCACCATGAAAATGATAGTATTACACATTTTTATTCTATATGAACTACCTACCAACCCAACAAATATATCTCGCCATTCTAAATCTTTAATTTCATCTAACTCAAAAAGTTGTATTAAAGCCTGCCATATCCTTTGAACGCTCCCACAAGATAAAAATAAATGTTTGTATGTTTCTATTTCCTGCTTACAAAACGAACATAAATTATCACCAACAAAACCAAATCTATGAAGATGCTCATTAGTGTATATGGCTCCATGCAATAATTTAAATTGAAATTCACGTTGTTTTCTAATGAGTATAGTAATTCTTGGTCTAACAAATATTTCTTTTAATTCTTTATCTATAAAATCATAATCATTTTGCCCATCCCTTACCTGCAAATCATACGTTTGTTGCAGTGCTTTGATAAAATAATCATAGATTGTTCTTGAACCCACATCCACAAACTGTATTTTTTTACTAGAAATATGGAAATAAGTATTAAAGCTTATCAAATCAACCTCGAGGAATTCTATTAACCCTGAATCATCCTTCCATAACCTGGGTATCGCATCATAAATATCAATAATCATAAGCAAATTATTACCTTTCATACCGAGGTTCATAAAATATTTAACAGACTTAACATGACCTTTCTCAACCAAATGATTCAGTTGAACAATCCCTCTTTCAAACAAGTATCTATCAAATATACTTTTTCCATTTATACATATATTCTGATTATTAAAAATAATTGGATTAATATAACCCTCCAAATATCTTAAATTACTTGTCTCTTGCCATGCTTGCAACATTTCCATATAGTATGGTGGAATATCTAAAACGAGTTTAATCTTTTTTAAATCATAATCACATAAAAAAATAAATCTACCACCCACAAACTGTAAGCAATGATCAAAAAACAATTTCCATCCCAAACTTTTCTCTCCATATAAAAGACGTTTTATCCACATTATGCGCTGTATTTTAACGGACATTTCAAAATTAATCATTCTTAATCCTCCAAAGTCATAATCCTGATACATTATTGCCCGTTTAATTCTATCTTTCCCCCTCCATATGAATTCAAATGAAATTTTTGCAACTTCTTTGTATACCCAATGAGGGACAATAACGAGAGATGAAATATAATTTAATTTTGAAAGCGCATAAGTTTTTAGCAAATGTATTTTACCCATAATAGTTAAATCTCTTTGTTTCCACCATACAAGCAATTTGTTTATTTTACTTACATACACACACACACACACATACATACACATATATACATACACACAACACACACGCACGCACACACACACACATATATATATATATATATATATTTATATTGATATGCACATGTTTGTAATCAAATAAATAAATGCGAGGACTCACCATTTTGACCGAAGGAAAACGAATCCCAATTATTCGATAAAATCAAGTCGAGCAACAGTTGATTGATCGTATTTTTGTTCTTGCGATGTTGTCTTTACATCTCAAATAAAGTAAACTCTCAGAAGACAACATGTATTGAAAACGTGAAGCAAGAATCCAAGAATACTACAATTAAGGTTGTCGAAAGACTTTGCTCATCTTCCTTGTTGTGCTGCCTTTTTAACTCGAATACGACACTGTTTCTTCACCCAGCAGCATTATAGTTTCTGTAAAGTTTTTCTTGCAATGTAGTCTTTATTCTCGAACTCCTCAAAAGGGAATAAAAATAGCCTAGTCTGTTTATTTATTTTTCGAAATGACCAATACAAATTGCTAATTCCGTTTAGACAGCGAAATGAGAAACGTTGAACACGTCTACTGAAACACTCTGAAATTAACGCCAACTTTCACGGGTTAATATCCAATATGGGGATGTTGCAGCTAACAGGCACCCTGATTAAGAAGGTCTGCGTAGCGAGACACGCCCATTTCAAGTAACCAATCACCGCGAGGGACACTTGAAACATCCCCGCCGTGCCCACCCCGACCGCTTTGCCATGGTATCAATGTTTTTATTTTTTCTCGCAAAACTGGAAATTTTAGTTGATACTATTAAGCAACAAAAGACGTATGACGTTAGCCTCTGCCTAGCAAACAACATAAATGGAACGTAAGAGGAATGTTGGGAAATTTAAGGAAATGCCATCAAACCAATGAAGTCTGATGTTCTATTTAAAGCTTATCTGTACTAGTTTATAGGAGGGATTAGACCACCCTGCAAGGTCACTGGACAGGTGGTTATCTTATCAACTCAGCTCTCAATTAACATAAGAAAAAGAGGGTCATGGGGGACCAATGGTCACTGATTAGGCATTGTTTTCTATATAGAGGGAGCAAGTAGCTACAAGTATAGTGTGGCTTTACAATTAAGAACATTTTATTTTGACGAGTGGAAACACTGCATGATATAAAAGCTTGACATATGATACAAAGGCTGCTTTAACTGATGAGAGATGAATCACAAATAAATCAACTACCGTTTTGAAACTAAGATTCGATGTCACACTTGTAAGAGTTAGGGCACAACGTTAAAAACTGTGATTACTGAGGGGAAAAACATGAATTAAGCAAGGAAGACATAGCCGGAATTCCGTGCACTTTTCTTCAAAATCTGTTCAATATCACGATGTTTTAAACCTATGTTCATCGATACTATATATCAAATTCAATTGTACACATTTATGAGTACTTATTTCATATATGTACATGCATGAAGCTGTCACCATTTTCTCCAGGGCTTCCTCGGAAGACCAGCTAATTGCTGAATGGGCCACCCTGGCTAAATATATTGAAATCGATAATCAATAAGTGATACATAATTATCTGTCGGGGTACGCTTGGTAGATTTCATTCTCTCTCTTGTACCAGGCAAGCAGACAACCAAGACGAGAAGCTACATCAACACAAACCAATTTATAGGCAATGATAATCCCTACCGAATTATATGTCCAGGAATAAAAAGAGATTAATATATTGAGCCTTAGCAACAATAAGCAAAAACACAATTCATACATGCGCAGTAAGAAGCATGACATCAGTGGCATAAATGATATCAGCCAATGAATGTACAGGTGTTGAATTAATCTACCGCCTATCGGAATCCCACCCTCCCTCCTTTGAATTCCCTTTCGTCATCTCCCTCCAATCTCCCTCCCTTCATCCCTTGGTCTTATATTATTATTTTTTATGCTCCACATACTAAGAATCTTGCTCCACGATTCGTCAAAAGTAAATCACGTAATGGAAGATGCACTGTGTAGATAGTACTACTATATTCAGTGAAAGTGCGTTGCACTGTGTAGATAGTAGTACTATCTACAGAAGAAGTGAAGAAGAAGTGAAATGTTTCCGATGTGGAATATAAAGCAAATAATCACCTTTTGGTTTCAGCCGATGGCAAACTATCACTTCCTCGGCGATCTGAACGTTTACTCTATCTTTCCTCAGCTTCGCTTCGGAAAGATAGCTACATCCAGATCGCCTCGGAAGTGATAGTTTGTCCCATCACCTTCACGGTAATTACTTGCTTATTATATCATTCATTATCTTGTCTTATTTTATTCCACCTTTTCTCTTTTTTAATACTCTTGTCTTCTTCTTCTTTTTCTTTTTTTCTTCTTTTTCTTTCTTTCTTCCTTTTCTTCTTCTTCGTCTCGTGGGTCATACTCCTATTGGCAATTTTCTTATTCTTCTTTTTTTCTCAGTTCATAAAAGAAAAATGTGACGTAAGTACTAGCTTGCATTTGAATCGAGCTTGATTATTGTCATGTTACTTTAACAAAAATGATATAGTCATAATGATATAGTGACGTCGTCAACTATATTTTGTATGTTTGCATTTTAGCATTACATATTGGCCTTAAGTTGTTTTTGAATACTTGATTCACATCACTATGGCTACATTATTTTTTTGCTTGCGGTTTCTCAACACTGCATTCATTTGTACATGATCACCCACTTATCCTAATCATAGTAGAATTACATTCGGTTTACAACAATTAAACTAATCAAGGTGCTCATGCCATGGCTCACTGAATGGATAATATATGTATGTCGTGCACGATTAATTGCACTTCTGGTCGCCATGGCGTTCATTCTTTCTCTTCTCGTTTCTATTTGTTACCAATGTGGAGAAATAATGATTTCATTTTGGCAGATTTGCAGATCAGTGAAATTTTTCCTTTTTTAGAGGTATTTTATGTTTTTTTTCGGAGGGGGGGGGGGGGGGTAGCTATAAGTAAAACAAATGAATTATATTATTTGTGAATGATAGTGGATTCAGTTGAAAGGAGTGAAAATCGAATACCTTGACGGATATACAATATTTCGATTACACTGTATGCCTAAATATGTAATAGAATAAATCCCCGGGCAAAATATCGATAATCAGAGTACGTTGTTTAGCATTAACCAAGCATTAACCTCTCTATGTCTATAGCTTGCATTTCTTTAGAGTATATTTTTAAGTATTTACATTTCCAACGTTCTCTATAGGAAGCCATTAGAGGTTTATCGAATATACCGCCATGGACCCAGAAACTTTCGTTTATAAAAAGTTCCTCTTTGCTAACCTTCTTGCAACCGCAAAGCATTATTTAGTTTCAAAACATATTGCACAATCATTACAATGAATTCTCTATTTCTAGGTGTAACACATACAATATTATTTATTTAATTTCACAGCAACCAACAGCAAAGTAGGAATAAAAGTATAAAAGGAAAACATTTTTCAACAACATGGTAATATATAAATTCCAAAAGTCATATATCTAAATGGAATGGATTTTTGACCGATATACTGAGCACATAAAGGCCAGTATTATCACTACGAAAATACTTTAACATATCCTATCATCTGTACTATCATCGACCATTTCAAATACAGTAACAGGTTCTTAACGGTACTGCCCCTTCGTACTTATATCGGACATCATCAAGTTATATCAAGATAAACCGGGCATGGTGGTTCAGTGGTTAGAGCGCCCGCCTCATAAACGGGAGGTCGTGGGTTCGGACCCCGGCCGAGTCATACCAAAGACTTATAAAAATGGACCTTCTGCCTTCTAGCTAGGCGCTCAGCATATTATATTGGAGAAGGGTAGTAATTACATATTATGTTATGCAGGGCCCACTGGAAGATCAGTTTCAAAACTGAAGTGGCTACCCTGGGTAAATAAAACGTTATTATTATTATTATATATCCCAGTTAGGAATCTATTGCCCGCCGCTATAAATCTCCTCCAGAGCTAGGTTGCATTCATTATGGAATGTGTTTCCTCTCCAGCTCTGAGATACACCCGCCATCTATGATTTTAAGCTCTAAAAGGTACATCTTCTCCTTATCTTTTGTAACCGATTTCAAGTTGACATTATGTAATTTATTAATGTACTATTTTATCATGTTATATTTTTTCCTTAAATCTCAACTTTTAACCTATTTTTTCAATTAAGCATTGTGTTTAGAATATGTATGCATTGTCATGTTTTCTTTACTGGTCTAATTACGTTGTCATATTAAATGATATTTATTTGTCTTTTCTTGATCTATAATCATTTAACTAATTATAGAAAATAATTATATAATTATCTCATAGAGATGGCAACATAGTATGCGCTATGCGCTATAATATTATAAGCCTCACATTTCATTTACTTTATATTTTGCACTCTTCATGATGCAGGAAAACAAATCCCACGTTGATTTAAAAACAAAAATCAAAATATACTTAAAAGTAAGCTGCTGAGGTGCATATTTTTATTTTCAGAGTAAAATCTATCAGAAGAAGTAGATATTCTTTATTGTCAAGACACCTTTGTACAAGGTTTGCGAAGGAAATAATTGTTAATGCCTGAAATATATAGGATTAACAAAAAATTACACTAATTTTGATGCTTACCGGTTTACCTTAGTATTATTATTGGAATGGGCAAGTTTCAATTCTACATTTTTCCTCCAAAATGGATTTCTGACATCTCTCATGAAGTCTCGTCCATTGCGACTCAATATGCGTGCAGTGAATATTCACTAAATAATAAACTCGCAAATTATTTATATGATACTCTAACTGGATTAAAAGACCCTTACAGGAGGTGAAATTCAAAATGTTAGGCATACCATGATATGTCAATGTACTGTCTTTATTTAGGATACACCTATCAACATCCCTCACGGCATCTATATCTTATATCTCTGGTTCTCTCTCCCCCTCTCTATTTCTCTCTCTGTCTCATTCTGCCTTCACTCTTTCTTTCTGCCTCTCTCCCTCTCTCTATATGTCTGTCTCCGTGTCCCTCTTGAACGAATCCCTTCCTCCCTCCTTCGAATTCACTCTCATCATTGCTCAATGCTCATGGATAATGATGATATGTGTATGTTATGCACGATGCATTGCACTCCTGGTCGCCATGGCGTTCATTCTTTCTCATCTCGTTTCTTTTTGTTACCAATGCTTTTCTACTTTCTAAAATCTTTTGTTGTTGATACATTTTAGCATTGCATATTGGCCTCGAATAGGGGAAATTGTGTTTGAATAATTGATCCCCATCACTATGCCTACATTGTTATTTGCTTGAACTTTCTCAACACTGCATTCATCAGTTTATGATCGCCTACTTATCCTAATCATAGTAAATTAAATTCGGTTTACAACAATTATACTAATACAGGTGTTCATGCCATGGCTCACTGAATGGATAATGCGTATGTGTATGTCGGGCATGATTCATTGTACTTCTGGTCGCCATGGCGTTCATTCTTTCTCATCTCGTTTCTTTTTGTTACCAATGCTTTTCTACTTTCTAAAATCTTTTGTTGTTGATACATTTTAGCATTGCATATTGGCCTCGAATAGGGGAAATTGTGTTTGAATAATTGATCCCCATCACTATGCCTACATTGTTATTTGCTTGAACTTTCTCAACACTGCATTCATCAGTTTATGATCGCCTACTTATCCTAATCATAGTAAATTAAATTTGGTTTACAACAATTATACTAATACAGGTGTTCATGCCATGGCTCACTGAATGGATAATGCGTATGTGTATGTCGGGCATGATTCATTGTACTTCTGGTCGCCATGGCGTTCATTCTTTTTAATCTCGTTTTTATTTGTTACCAATGCTGAGAAATAATGGTTTCATTTGGGCAGGTTTTCAGTTCAGTGAAAGATTCATTTTTTAGGGATATTTTATTTTCCTTTTTATTCTTGAGGGGGGGGGGGGGGGGGGGGAGCTTTTAGTAAAAATCAAATCATATTATTTGTGTGCGATAGTGGATTAAATGGAAAGGATTAAACCCCAATACCTTGACGGTTATACAATATTTAGATTTGCACTGTTTGCCTATATGTGAAACTGATAGAAACAATCTCCCGGACATAATGTAGATGGTCAGAGTATATTGATGAGCATTAACCAAACTCCCTCTATCGCTAGGTTGCATTTATTTAGAGTGTATTTTCGGTATATATATTTCCAATGTTCTTCACAGAAAGACATTAAAAGTTAATCGAATATATGATGCAGCCATGAACCCATAAAGGTACAGAACAAACTACTGCTTGGAAATCGTTACTCTTTGCTAGCCTTCTTCAAACCGCATATCATTATTTCTTTTCAAAACATAATGCACAATCACACAATGGATTCTCTTTTTTTAGGTGTAACACATACAGTATAATTTAATTTCACAGCAACCAACAACAAAGAAATGACAGCTTTCTTGAAAGTTTTGCAACAAAATGCTAATATTCAAATTCCAAAAGTCATATTTGTAAATGTAATGTAGCCTTGACCGATCCTGAGCACATCGAGGCCTATTTCATCTTTACGAAAGCACTATAACATATCCTATCATCTGTACTGACAAAAGACTAGGAATGCGTTTCTGTTCATTATGATTAAATAAATATTTCAAATACAAATACACATTAAATTTTGGCACTCTACAGGATACGTATATAAAATTATATATATCAGCGAATCCCACTCATAACATTCAACAAACTGATGAAGGTATATTTATGGTCACACAGTGAACTATATCAGAAGATTAGATCTTCGTCATCGTCAGTAACACATATGAACAACAAATTTGAAGGAAATCAGTTGTCAATGTCCTCGAATGGTAGAAATTGTTTTTGAATAATTGATCAACATCACTTTGCCTACATAAAAATTGAATCATATTATTTTGTGTACGATAGGTGGTTAAGGGGAAGGATGAAAAACCAAATACTTTGACGGTTATACAATATTTAGATTTGCACTGTTTGCCTAAATATGTGATATAATAAATCTCCCGGACATAATGTCGATAGTCAGAGAACATTGATGAGCATTAACCAAATTTTCTTCTTTCGTGTATTTTTGGTATTTAAATTTCCATTATTTCTTTACAGAAAGACATTAGAAGTTCATCGAATATATTATTCAACCATAAACCCACAAACATAACGAACAAACTACTTTTTGGAAATCATTCCTCTTTGCTATCCTTTTTCCAACCGCAACAGCATTATTTGGTTTCAAAACATAATGCATAAAATTATACTTATTACAATGGATTCTCTCTTTTTAGGTTTAACACATACGGTTTAATTGAGTTACAAAGCAATCAACAGCAAACTAGGATTGAAAGCAATCTTAAACGTTTTGCAACGAAATGCTAATATTTGGATTAAAAAAGTCATATTTCTAAATGAAATGTAGTCTTGACCAATGCTGAGCACACAGAGTCCTATATAATCCCTACGAAAGAACTATAACATATCCTATCATCTGTACTATCAGAAAACTAAGAATCCATTTTTGTTTATTATAATTAAATAAATATTTGAAATACAGATACATATTGCACTCCACAGGATACATACGTATAATATAAACGAATCCCACTCAAAACATTAAATAAACTGATCAAGGTTAAGTTCACACAGTAAACTATATCAGAAGATTAGATCTTCGTCATCGTCATTAACACCTATGAGGCTATGAACAACAAATTTCAAGAAAATAAGTTATCAATATACTAAAATATTATGTACAAGTATTGTATATGATTAACAAACAATCGATAATGTTTTTTTTTTATACAAGTGTCCCCAATCGGTTTACCTAGGTAAATAATTCGATAATTCAAGTTACTCTTCTGCATTCTCAAAATCTTACGAGATTGCATTCAGATTCCGTATACTACGACATTTGACTATAATAATGTTTCATGCTTTTTTTATTTTGGCCAAGATATACAAATCTTAGTTATGAGTATGGAATGTTTGACAGCAAATGAGAGTTTGATAGCTAGTATTCGAGCAAGCATGATAATAACCTATCACTTCAAGGAGTTTATACCATGCAAACATATTTGTTACTAGCATTGTCTGAAAATTACGGTTCGTATCTCGTGGTTTACATGGTTCCATTAATTTCGTTTTGAAAAGCAAAACAGAATAATTATAAAAGGAGCATATCAATTAAAAGCAACACCTCAGCAAGACATAGTATGAACAAGAAAGAACTTGTAATCGTTCCTCTAAAACAACCCCGATAACTTCAGCACTAGCCTACATTCTAGAAAATATATGCTGCAATATTAAAGTCGATATGAGACTTTCAAGCATTCTCCCTTTAAGATGAGTACACTTTGACATAATTGTAGCTACATCGGGGCTGGGCCGGTATATCCAAAGTGGTGGAGAGCGGGAGATTTTGTCTCTTAAAGCCTCGTTCAGATATGACGTGGAAAAAAAAAAATTGGCGGTGTTTTTATTTTTACGATGACGTAATGATGAAGTGTTATGCGCTTCATATTTCTGTATCTGTCAACACAGAGTTCAGTGAATACGCATAGGTGGTTTCTCATGTCATATCTGACATGACAATGTTGACTGCGCTGAATCAAATAAACAATAGACCTCCGGGCTCTGTTCTATCAAATATTGATCATGGCTGTACAGTAGTGATGAGAAATCTAAAGGGTTTGCTAATCTCATTGGTTTCTTTGATGTCGAATGATCGGCTGCTTTGATCGTAGTTAGTCATTACAGCGATGCCTTTGTGACTGCCTTGCTTCGTTCAGTAGAGGGTGCCATTGAAGTACTTGATATCTAGCAGTTTTTCTCGCTCTTCATCGCCATCGATGTCAGGGTCATTCATGTAGTCTGTGAGCTCGTGAGCCATTGAGGGAGATGTGTTTACGTCTTTGTAGAAGGTTCTTTGCTTCACAAAGTCACAGAAAAATATGCGTCGTGGATCTCCTGCCAAAACAAAGAAATTTGCAAATCTTACAAGAACACAAGAACAAATATCTTCTTGAATAATTTAATCCTTAATTTAATAAAAATGTAATAACAAAACACACACACAACAATTGATATCAATTAAAAATCAAATTCTGAGAAGACAAGACAAGACAAAACTACATACAACTTGAAGATACTACGTGGTATACGTGACGTATTACATTTGGTCAGGTTGAATAAGTAATACCTTTCAGTTAAGTTCGATTCATTTCTATAATTTTCTCCTTTTTTTGCTAGCCCATGGTATATTATTATAAAAACTATACAGTTATATTAATACTACAAGAAGGACGTGGAATCATACATATTTCTAAATATTTGAAGAGTTAAATTTTCCAATGCCAACACTGTCTCCCCGCGACTATTCAAAACGTTGATGTAATGCTTTTAAATAAAGGTAATTTAATTATGAGGAATTTTATCACATCACCAAAGTCATATTTCCATTATGGAATGAAGGGAATATCGTGATATTGTAATACAAATGCAAAATATCTGTCTTTTCTTGATAAATCCATGATTTTGCATTCCAAAGACCTTCATGAAAAATCAATTCGTCTTTCCACGAACACGGATGATGTCAATGACCCTTCTAAATGAGAAATACGTACACGACACGGCTGATGTCAAACTATGGGTAATAAGAGTGGAGCACCAGGGTCGTCAAGTGTGACATACTAGTGCGATACAAGAACACACAACAACTTTTATAATTTTCAGTGCTTGGCACTCACATAATTATTGCATTGTATTATATATCTTGTGTTTATCCTTTTTAATGACGTTTTAACTACACTTTTATTAAACCATACCGATGCATTGTGTTCAGAATCATAAAGAGTTGATGGCTATAAACCCCAACACAAAAACTCTTGGTTTCCCCATTTATCATTTTCATTTTCCCATCAAATTCATCTCTTTGTCTAGGTTCTGAAATGCCTTAATATTTGAGAATTGTTATAATGTTTGTTACCTAAATGATATTTCGAAAAAGTTCATGATAATTTAGCGCATACAAAATAAATAATAATGCAAATACCTGTTTCTTATGAAGCGCTTTCCAGTATTATTATTACCCCAGTTATTGAATTCTATCACCATTCTGCAGAATACGGTGCACATTCTCCAGTCAATAGGGGTGTTAAAGTTAGTCGCCTACATGCTAATTAAACCAAAATGACGTACCGGGTACCCATTAACACCTGAGTGGAACCATGTATAGATAAACTCTTGTTGAATTCTGATTCATTTATCTGAAATGACATGTCATTTTACTGAACCCTTCTAAATATGAAATACGTACGGCTGAGATCAATGCTTAATCCGCTGAATTGGGATAGATTGGCGTTAGAGTATACAGTCTCCGTGCTTCCAGATCCATTAAGAGGTTTGCGTAGGATGTCGTTGTTCATTGACCAATACAAGAATCTGAAAAATCAAGAGTGTCCTATCAAAACATATCGATTTCGAGAAAATCAGAAGTTGTCATGACGTCATCCTGTCACCAGGCGCGGATCCACGGGGGGGGGGGGGCCCGACGGGCCCGGGCCCCCCCCCCCCCCGAAAAAAAAGGAAAGGAAAGGAAAGAAAAGGAAAGGAAAGGAAAGGAAAGGAAAGGAAAAGGGAAGAAAGAAGGGCTAAAACACGAGTTAGGAGTGGACCCAGGGCCCTCACCTATCCGTAAATAGGCCAAGCTCCCGCGGTTCAGCTGGACATGCGCCGAGCTTTGGGTTGTTTTCAGGTCAAAACTAGCCCTAATTCGTGTTTTAGGCCTATATATTATGATAGAAACAAAATGCCGATGATCTCTCTACACTAGGGCGTACAAGTTACAACGTTCAAAAGTATTTCAGGACTCGGTTAACTTCAGGTCCATCTGTCAAATCATCATGCTGTTACACAGTGTACAGGGTCCGCGGTATGGCGGGGCTCGAGCCCCCCCCCCTTATTTGAAAAAGTATTTTAAAGAGAAATAGAAAGAAACCAACCAAGGGCAAGGCCCCGGAAAAAACTTTTTTTTCCTGCAAAATGCGAGACCACATATTTTATCTGCATAAAAGCGCGACTTAGCAAACGTAATTAAGGAAAAAGGCACGAAAAAATAGCAAATGCGAAAAGTAAAAACACGGAGGCATCGTGAAGCATGTCGGCAAATCTTCCAAATTCGGCAGTTCGCGGATTCTTAAAATTAGTTCCGTAAAAGATTTCGTAAAAGCCTGATTTATTCAGAAAATTACCCATTTTTATCGCCAAGTTCTGGGTAAAAACACTGCATTCAGTTGAACAGGTGCACAGAAGACGACCTGTCAGTCTAAATTTTTCTTTTTCAATCTGCCCATAATATTTATTATATGTAAATTATACCGAATAAAATTAGTCTGATGCACATCGTTTATTAGTGTCACAGATGGGTTGTTACTGTTACACTATATGGACAGATTGGATAGATGCGTAAGTCATTAAAAATTAAAATCAGTATACGATGCGAAAAGGATTCTTCTCCAGCTTCCGGAAACCAACCTGGGATTTGTGTTGTGTCCTGCAGGACGTAATTACTCACCTCTTTTGCAAAATGTGTGCGTGAGATTTGGTTCTTTCTTATACGTGCCCCTTTTCATCTCCGATGAGTGCATGCCCTTATTAAAATTTGAGAGGTGCCCCCTTTAACTCGGTAATAAGTGCCCCTTTTCATCTCTGATTCGTGCCATTTTTCTTCTGAAAATTGCACTTTTTCCGTTGTCATAAGTGCCTCTTTTCATCTCTGGTGAGTGCCCCTTATTAAGTGCGAGGAGTGCCCCATTTTTACCTCTGGTAATTCCCCTTTTTACTTTGAAATGTGCTCTTTTTCATTTCAAATAAGTGTCATTTTCCCCTTTGGATATGTGCCCCATTTCCCTTTCCCCATAAAAAGTGCTCCTAATTTAAAGGGATTAAGAAGAACTTTTCTTTAATTTCAGCCAAGTGTGGCTCGCTACGCTCGCTCGTATTTAAAGTTGATATACTTATGGTTCATATTAAAGATCTTTTCAGTCTTTCATGATTAGATTGTGCTTAAAACCCCATCAGGATTTTTTTTCTTCTTTATAAGATGTAATTTTTTTCACTGCGACCTCACAAACCCACATTTTTTGCTCGCTCGCTTCACTCGCTCGCAAAAATTATTCTTACCATCACAAACCAACTACAAAGTAAATGTGTGATGCTTGAACAGTATGGACCTTGTTAAGAGAGAAACAGACATTGAAATCATCCCTGTAATCACATTGTAGGGGTATATACCAATGTCTAAAAAAACTGTAAATTTTCGCTTTGAGGTTTCCCTTAGTAGGTGCCCCTTTCTCCCGGAAAGTGCCCTTTATTGTTGATGCCCCCCACACCCTTTGAATGACCTCATTTGCCCCTGGCCTGCTCAAACCTCCGAGCTTCCAGGGGCGCCGCCCCCTGGACCCTACGCCAATTTACGCTACGCTTTACCTATTCATAAATACTTTAACCCCCCCCCCCTACTTCGAAAAACGTTCACCGGGGCCTGATGTGAGCTGTTTAAAGCTGCAGCCCGAATCAAGTTATTGCTGTCTGCCCATCACAACTGCTGCACTAGTCTTGTACTGACTGATTTTCAAATCAAGTGATACCCGAGGTATTAGGAATCTGTACCGTGTCAATTGTGGTTGTCAACATTGTTGCAATTGAAGATCTTGTTTAGAAATGAAATAAAAAAGGATAAAAGATATACTTTATGGACTCTTGATCTTGATGAGGGAATCATTGCTGTGTTTAGTTATACATATATCAATATTAAACACTTACACCTAGAGGCAGTGGCGTACGCAGGATTTTTTTCAAGGGGGGGTTTTAACATTTTGAAATCGGGCCAAAAATTTCGCAACGACTCAGCCAGCCGCTGAATGAGCGGGGGGGGGGGGGGGGGGGGGGGGGATGGTAAGAGGACACTTTTTTTTTTGGTCCAAAAAAAATCGCAACGACTCAGCCGGCCGCTGAATAAGCGGCGAGGGGGGGGGGGGGGGGTGGTAAGAGGACAAAAAACGCCGAAGGGGGGGGGGGGGGCTTTGTTCTAAAATACACACAGAAAAAAAACTAAAGGGGGGGTTTAACCCCCAACCCCCCCCCCCCCTGCGTACGCGCCTGCCTAGAGGTACCGGTGCCATGAATACCAGTGTCCTAAAGACTTTTTGTCACAACGGGGTACTATGCGGACTGCACACATAGTCCCACTTTTTGTGTTTACAGTCTTTTCCTCCTATCCTAAATTTATGCTGGAAAAAGTCACAGATTATTAAATGATTATTTAAATGATACCCTGGCAAAAAGTATACACCAAATCGCACAAATTGAGTTTACAAATTCGATTTTTCTTCAGCTCTTCAGGGGGACACATCCCCCCTCAGACTCCCCCTGTCCGCGCAAGCGCGGAACGCGGCGCTGACGCGCCGCTCAATATTTTCTCACAAATTGGGCCCCCCCCCCTCGACGCCGGCTGGATCCGCCCCTGCCTGTCACCAACATAATATACGGGTAACCATTGATAGAAATGAAACATATCGTGCATTATCATTTGAGTATAAAACCTGCATGGTGTAAGGTCCCTATAAATTAAAGTAAAAAGCATTGCGGTGGCGCAAAAAGGCCTCAGTATTGAAAATCGTTTATAATAAGGGCAAGCCTTGCACTTTACTGTACTTGCTGTAGTTCATTTTTATTGTTAAGATTATTATTATCATTATTGTTATTATTGTTATGATGATGATTATCATCATCATCATCATCGTTATTATCATGTATTTGATAAACACATTATCACGTAAACAGTGAATACAAAACATCAGGAGGCTTTCAATTGACTGTATTTATAATTATAAGGGTTACTACATGATAGGGTCTGGGTGGGTCAATTAACAACCCACACCCCTCCTTCTGAACCAACACTAAAGATGACGTCATAAACTTACCCCTGTTCCTCATCCACCTCCAAAATCTTAGGGTGATCGATTCTTGCGGTTACAAAGTTTGTTTCACTCCCTGGAAATGCGCTACCTTGTCCAATATCTACAGTTGTTATTTCCTTTGACCCTTTGTAGGCGATGTACAGAATGCGTGATGATTCAGCTATCGCAATTCCTCGGATCCCTAAGATTAAAAGGAAATCAGGAAATCGAAACATCTTGAACTGGGGGGGGGGGGGGGGGGGGAGACTCCTAACGATTGGTTTACTTCAAATACCCAATTTTTTTCAGATTCGAAATGGGTAGACAGAAGATACTAGCATTCAATAAGCAATCAAACAAACTAAGATTGCATGATTATATAATGACAAATCATTATAAATTCAGTGTTGTTTGATATCCCTCTCATAAAGAAAATATGCTGTGCCAACAGCTTTATTTCAGTGTCATATGGTGTCAGATTCCTTGATACTTTTTATTCGTATATACTAAGATGTATGATATGATTCTGTATTTGTTTAATCGGCATTAGATAGGGAGCAAGTTTATCCTTACGTCTGAATGTATTTCAAAGCTTATCTATGGACATTTTCTATACGCCGCGGCGCGCCGTACCTTTGCCGTTTCCAGAAGTGACATTCTCCCTGTTTGCACCATCCTCATCAGCACGATAAACTCGTTTTGTCTCCTTGTCAGTCCAGTAGATCTTCTTCTCCACGGAGTCATAGGTAATAAAACGCGGTTCTTTAGTGGATGGAATGAAAGTGAAGTCTAGATCAACTTGTAGATCTGCAACAAAAATCTTGTACTCGGTTTCTAGGTCTGTCACAAAGATCTTTGCAGTCGATTCTAAAATAAATGGGTAAAAGGAAGATAATGTTTTTCAATAACGTTTTGATGTTTCTCTTACAATAGATGAACCGAATAGATCCGTATATCAAGACATATGAAGATATAGAAATAGGCAAACAATTATTCAAAGAATATACGTTAAGATTGCTCTCTACAGAACCAGGAACAAAATGGCTCAGTTCTCCCTCGAGGTCTTAGTTCTATGTTAGAAGAGGCTTTCTGTCTACATTTACACGTTTTTTCTTCTTCAATGTTATCTTTTAGACTTTTTAATGATTATTTCTATCTATTAATCTAATTCGTAGTCTTACTTTAAAATCTTTAAAATTCAAATTAAAAAGAGTAAAGGCCACCACACACTGTTTTTACCATCATCCAGCGTTACGATTTTGAAGAAAAATACAATTATACTGTATTAAATATGGAAATCTAAAACAGACACCATGTTTCTGCTTTAGGTTAAAAATGATGATAAGAATACTAGCAGCAGGAAACTTATGGCCCGGTCCCACTGGCCGATGGACACAAAACGTATGCATAAAGGACACAGCGGACGAGCAAAATTTCGCGGGTGGCTCCATCCGTTTTCATCCGCTCCAGAAATGGACAAAATTTGCGAAAATTTGCGAAAACAGAACGGAAAATAACGGACGTGGGTAGTATGTAGCGGGGATGTTAAACGGATGTTCATCGGAAGCCTAGCGGATGAAAGCGGATGGAAGTGGATGACAGCTTTGAATACTTTATATACGAGATGCATACGCTTACATCCTTTCTATTTCCGTGCTACTAACGATGTATAGACGTTCCATGTACCTTATCTTTCCCCCCTCTTTCCGTTTTCAACTGCAGCGGATGTGAGTTGCGAGGATGCCCAGAGGATGCAGAGAGGATACAGCGGACGTTTAACGGATGATAACGGACATAGAACGTTTGTTGCTCGTATTTGTCGCGGATTTGCATCGTACACGGCGGAAGTTCATCCGTTCTAAAAGTTTTGTGCAGCTCAAAACTTTTTGCGCGGATGAAATCACAGTGGACGGATGCTCGATGGATAGAGCGTATGAAACACGTATGCAATGAGTACACAACGGATGCATAGCGTTTTCCAACGGATGGCAAGATTTTTTTACGTTTTACATCCTCTTTGCATCCGTAAGTGCAGTGGGACCGGGCCTTTAGTGCATTTAAGCTTTTTCGTCAGAATGAAGGGCAAACCGGCTTCAAATCGTAGACAATGGCACTTCTAGTCTGACGTCACTACGATTCTGAGAATTTAAATTTGATTAATCATAGGACTATTCATAATGTATTTATGGGCAATAACCAGCATTTCAATGAATAATGCTCTGAATATAAATTGCAACTATGTGCTCCTTCAATTGTAAATAACAATGCCAATGTACAAATAAATATCTGTCGTTCTTCCTTCTTGAGAGCTGGTAAAGAGATAATCAATTAAAGGTACACCCTTAACCCTATTTAGCCCGGGCTATTTTGAAACTGCATAGCCCGGGGGGGGGGGGGGGCTTCTAAGGCCCCCCCCCCTATGATCTCGGCCGTGAAACGCCCGATCGCCGCGAAAATGTGCATACATGTCAAGTGAAGTGTATAGAATACTATGGTAATTTCAATTTTTTGAAAAATCCACTCATTTGCATATTTATGGTAATTTATGCAAATAAGGTCATAAAATTCACATTTTTGCCCATAAATCAAACATTATTCATATTTAAGCATTCTTTCTCACTACATATATTTGTTTAGACCATTTGGAATAATAATACAACACAAAAAATTGAAAGACCAGGGTTATTCCTTATGTTATCTATTGTTTTGATAATTTCTTATGTATTTCTTTGTTTTTTTAACTTATGTATTTTATTGTTTTTGTTGTTTTATTTCATTTCCAACTATAATTCAACTATTTTGACCCGAAAATAAACACCTAAACTATAAACAAGACCAAATAACCAATGTATTATGCAGGTTTTGAGGTGAGTAATTCCAGAATGTGGATATATCCACAGAAGGCCACTTTTCTCCTTCTATGCAAGGTTTTCGTTCACGTTAAATAGAGCTAAGTTTTATGACTATAACTTACATACAAAGTGTAATGATTATCGAACAATCTGACTAGCAAAATTGACGACAAAATAGTATCTCCTTGTGCAATTTTGTTAATTTAGATGGCCATATAGAAATACCTATTTTAAAATGGTAATTTGCATGCTATCAATTTTATTAAAGAAACAAAGCCTATTCATTCCATGGATAATGTGATGAAATATTCTGCAAACAAAGCAAACAATAACCACAAAAGAAATACATCAACAGTTGCTGCTGTTGATGTTTTTTTTGTTTGTTATTGTTTGCTTTGTTTGCAGAATATTTCATCACATTATCCATGGAATGAATAGGCTTAGTTACTACAAACCGTTTGAAATAACAAAAGATGATGGCCTCTGTAAAAGAAAGCGTAAAAAAAAAGGAATGTAAGGAAAGAAGAAACATATCAAATAAATGTTTGTACTGAGTGATAGATAGATTGAGAGAGAGAGAGAGAGAGAGAGAGAGAGAGAGAGAGAGAGAGAGCGCGAGGGGGAGAGGATTAAGAGGTAGTGTAAATGAAGTTTTCTTACGAGTCGTTGTGGTAGGGTGTGAGGTGGTGTCTTCCGTCGTAGACATCGTTGTGGTGTCTTGTGTAGTAGTTGATTCTGAAGAAGAAATATGATATACACGTGATAAAACAATCTGAGGGCAAAAATAGGTTTGAATTCATACTTACCCAAATTTAAAAAATCTTACTGGACAAATCATCACATGATATTCAATTCCTAGCTATTGAGGCCTGAGCGGCTGCCGAGACAAGCATATTGTGAACGTGAACGTGAAAGTGAAAGAGAGAGGCATGGAGAGACGGAGAGAGAAATTTGAAGAGAGGAAAAAGGAAGTGAGAATTCATATAACATAGAAATCGAGAGAGAAAGAAAAGGCGGAGATAGAAAGATAGAGAGAGAGACAGAGACAGAGAGAGACAGAGACAGAGAGTGAGGGTGAATGAAGAAATTAAGAAAATGGTAATAAAAAAGGGCGGACATGGTAATGGGGCTTTCACATATAAACTCCGGGGCCCGTACGGCGAGCAAAAACAGACATTTTGTGAATTTTCGGCCAGTGTCCGGCCGGTTGCCGTAAAGTTCCTACGGGCGCAGGGACAGTTTTTTAAGCCGTACGGGCGCCGTGGTGCTGAGTTGGCTGCTCCCAATTCTCCCGGCGTTTTTATCTGACCGTTAGGCCGTAGAAAGCCCGTAAAGGGCCCGTAGGGTACCTTATTGGTTAATTGCGGGCTCCGGACGGCAGGGGCGGATCCACGTAGCGAATTTTCCGGCCCGGGCCCCCCCTAGCCCCCCCAAAACGATAAAAAAATTGGATAATAACGTAATGTTAACCTTTATAAAACAAAAATAAAAGCGCCCCTCCCCCGCTTATTCGCCGGCCGGCTGAGTCGGCACTAAATTTTGTATTAAGATTTGGCTACCCCCCCTTGACGCCGTCTGGATCCTCTGCAGGCGCGGATCCACGGGGGGGGGGGGGGGGGGGGGGGGGAGGGGGGGGGGGGGCTGACGGGTCAACAACAAAAAAATTCTCACGAATTAGGTGAAAAAAACAAAAATAGTGGTCTCACCCCCCCCCCCCCGCTTATTCACCGGTGGCTGAGTCGCAACTAATATTTTCTCAAGGATTGGGCCCCCCCCCCTCCTCCCGCCGGCTGGATCCGCCACTGCCGGACGGTGCCCCTCACGATTTTGGGGGTAAATTCTCATGAAAAATCTTTACGGGCGCCTTACGGTGCTCAAGGGTTCCGTACGTGTACTCTACGGCGCCCTCACGGGCCCCTCAAGAGCCCCGGGTGATATACACAACAACAGGCGTCTGCCGTCCGGGGGCCATTTAAAATAAATATTGCCCGTGCGGGTCCCTCACGGCGGCATCTCAAAATGTACAACGCAGATTTAAATACAGAAGGTGCAGATGTCAGAGGACACATACATGTAGTTCAGTGCACCGCACGGCACCTGGCCGGGCCCCGACAGGGCACATTCCGGGAGGCATGGATGTCCCTGCTCATCGGACGGAGCCCGTAAGCTTACCGGCCGGCACCCGACCGTCACCCTGCCGGCACCCTTACGGGCGCCTTGCATTTCACTCGACCAATTTTCACCGGTCACCTCCCGGGCGCCGCAGAATATGTGACCACACATGCCGTGGAAATGAAAATCGGAAGAATCCCGTACGGCCTCTAAATCCACGGCCAGTCGCCGGGTAGGGAAAATCGCACGGGGCCCAGTTTATATGTGACTCAGGCATAAAAGAGAACGAAATAAAGCGAGAGAGAGAGAGAGAGAGAGAGAGAGAGAAAGAAAGAGAGAGAGAGAGAGAGAGAGAGAGGGGGAGAGAGGTGGTGTATAAAATGAAGTTTTCTTACGAGTCGTTGTGGTAGGGTGAGAGGTGGTGGCTTCCGTCGCAGACATCGTTGTGGTGTCTTGTGTAGTAGTTGATTCTGAAAAAGAAATATGATATATACACCTGATGATACACCCTTGGCGGAAATCAAAATTTAAATTCATATTTACCAAATAGACAAATCGTCACATGATATTCAATTCCTAGCTTTTGACGCCTGAGCGGCTGCCGAGAACAAAAAGTTGCTTCACGTTGTAGCATATATTGTATACACGTGAACGTGAAAGCAAAAGAGAGAAGCATGGATAGACGGAAAGAGAAAATTGGAGAGAGAGAAGGGAAGTGAGAAATCATATAAAATAGAAATCGAGAAAGAAAAAAGAGGCAGAGAGAGAGACAAACGGAGAGTGAGGGTTAATTGAAAAAATGAAAAGATTGTAAACCGAAAAAGTGAGCATGGTGAGAGAGAGAGATGGAGAGAGAGAAAAGAGGAAAGAAGAGCGATATATATAGAGAGAGAGAGTGTGTATTAAAATGTAGTTTTCTTACGAGTAGTAGTGGTAGGATGTGTGGCTTCCGTCGTAGACATCGTTGTGGTGTCTTGTGTTGTAGTTGATTCTGAAGAAGAAATACGATACAATACACCTGATAAAACAATCTGAGGGCAAGAATAGATTTGAATTCATATTAACCCAAATTTAACAAATCATCACATTACATTCAATTCCTAGCATTTGAGGCCTGAACGGCTGCCGAGAACAAGAGGTTGCTTCACGTTGTAGCATATGGTTTACACTTGAACGTGAAATCGAAAGAGAGAGGCGTGGAGCGACGGAGAAAGAAATATGAAAAGAGAAAAGGGAAGTGAGAATTCTTAAAACACAGAAATCGAGAGATAAAGAAAAGAAAGAAAAGGAAAGAGAGACAGAGGCAGAGAGTGAGGATGATTGAAGAAATTTAGAAAATGGTAATAAAATAGGGTGAGCATGGTTAAAGAGAACGAAAGAAAGAGAGAGGGGGAGAGAGAGAGGGTGAGAAAGGGCTATAGAGAGAAAGAGAGAGAGAGGAGAGAGAGAGGGGGGGGGAGAGAGAGAGAGAGGAGATAGACAGAGAGAGAGAGAGAGAGAGAGAGACAGACAGACAGACAGAGAGAGGGGGAGGGAGAGGTGGTGTAAATGAAGCTTTCTTATGAGTCGTTGTGGTAGGGTGTGAGGTGGTGGCTCCCGTCGAAGACATCGTTGTGGTGTCTTGTGTAGTACTTGATTCTGAGGAAGAAATATGATATACACCTGATGACACAATCTGGGGCCAAATGAAATCGAAATTCATATTTACCAACATTTAACAAATCTTACTGGACAAATCATCACATGCTAGTTAATTCCTAGCATTTGACGCCTGAGCGGCTGCCGAGAATAAGAGGTTGCTTCACGTTGTAGCATATTGTTTGCACTTGAACGTGAAAGTGAAAGAGAGAGGCATGGAGAGACGGAGAAAGAAATTTGAAAAGAGTAAAGGGAAGTGAGAATTCATATAATTTAGAAATCGAGAGAGAATGAAAAGACGGTGAAAGAAAGAGAGACAGAGACAAGAGTGAGGGTGAATGAATACATTTATAATAGATAGAGAGAGAGGGGAGAGGGAGTGGGAGAGATAGATAGAGAGATAGAGAGAGGAGAGAGAAGAGAGAGAGGGAGAAAAAGAGAGAGGTGAGAGAAAAGAGAGAGAGAGAGAGAGAGGGAGAGGGGGAGAGGGAGAGGGGAGAGAGAGAGAGAAAAGAGAAAGAGAGAGAGTGAGAGTGAGAGAGAGGGGAGAGAGAGGGAGAGAGAGAGAGAGACGGAGAGAGGGGGGGGGGGGAGAAGAAGAGGTAGTGTCAATGAAGTTTTCTTACGAGTCGTTGTGGTAGGGTGTGAGGTGGTGGCTTCCGTCGAAGACATCGCTGTGGTGTCTTGTGTAGTAGTTGATTCTGAAGAAGAAATAAGATATAAACACCTGATAAAACAATCTGAGGGCAAGAACAGATTTGAATTCATATCAACCCAAATTAAAAAAATTATCCCATTATATTCAATTCCTAGCATTTGACGCGTGAGGGGCTTGCGAGAACAAGAAGTTGCGTCACGTTGTAGCATATTGTTTACACATGAACGTGAAATCAAAAAAAGAGAGAGGCATGGAGAGACGGCGAAAGACATTTGAAAAGGGAAAAGGGAAGTGAGAATTCTTAAAACACAGAAATCGAGAGATAAAGAAAAGACGGAAAAGGAAAGAGAGACAGAGGCAGAGAGTGAGGATGATTGAAGAAATTTAGAAAATGGTAATCAAAAAGGGTGAGCATGGTTGAAGATAAACTCCAGTTCTGGTAAAAAAAAAAAAAAAAATTCTCAGAGAATCAAACGAAACTTACACTGAATGTTCAAGATTACAAATAAATGACATGTGCCAAACAATTTTGGAAGAAAATGTATACTGGCTGAGTAGTGAGCATAGAAAGACAAGGAAATCAAGGTAGTACTAGCCCCGACACCATGTGTGTTGTCCCATATATAGCTTTCTGTGTACAGTGATTGTTACTTTACCAAGACTCGGTCAAATTTATTATGATTTTGATGACTCCAGAACCTTGCAGTGCACACCAATACTTACATGCTACATGATCAACTGATTCTGATCCTTTCCACACCTTTTCTTTCACAATGCAATCGCATTACCAGTACTAAAGTTTATCTTTAAAGAGAACGAAAGAAAGAGAGGGAGAGAGAGAGGGTGAGAGAGGGATATAGAGAGAAAGAGAGAGAGGGGAGAGAGAGAGAGGGGGGAGAGAGAGAGAGAGAGAGGATATAGACAGAGAGAGAGAGAGAGAGAGACAGACCGACTGAGAGAGAGGGGGAGGGAGAGGTGGTGTAAATGAAGCCTTCTTACGAGTCGTTGTGGTAGGGTGTGAGGTGGTAGCTCCCGTCGAAGACATCGTTGTGGTGTCTTGTGTAGTACTTGATTCTGAGGAAGAAATATGATATACACCTGATGACACAATCTGGGGCCAAATGAAATCGAAATTCATATTTACCAACATTTAACAAATCTTACTGGACAAATCATCACATGCTGGTTAATTCCTAGCATTTGACGCCTGAGCGGCTGCCGAGAACAAGAGGTTGCTTCACGTTGTAGCATATTGTTTGCACTTGAACGTGAAAGTGAAAGAGAGAGGCATGGAGAGACGGAGAAAGAAATTTGAAAAGAGTAAAGGGAAGTGAGAATTCATATAATTTAGAAATCGAGAGAGAATGAAAAGACGGTGAAAGAAAGAGAGACAGAGACAAGAGTGAGGGTGAATGAATACATTTATAATAGATAGAGAGAGAGGGGAGAGGGAGTGGGAGAGATAGATAGAGAGATAGAGAGAGGAGAGAGAAGAGAGAGAGGGAGAAAAAGAGAGAGGTGAGAGAAAAGAGAGAGAGAGAGAGAGAGAGAGGGAGAGGGGGAGAGGGAGAGGGGGAGAGAGAGAGAGAAAAGAGAAAGAGAGAGAGAAAGGGGGGGGGGGGGGAGAGGTGGGGGAGAGGTGGGGGAGAGGTGGTGTAAATGTCGTTTTCTTACGAGTCGTTGTGGTAGGGTGTGAGGTGGTGGCTTCCGTCGAAGACATCGTTGTGGTGCCTTGTGTAGTAGTTGATTCTGAGGAAGAAATATGATATACACCCAATGACACAATCTGGGGCCAAATGAAATTTAAATTCATATTGACCAAAATTTACCAAATCTTTCTGGACAAACCACCTATTAAATTCCTAAAGAGAGAGATAATGTCAATGAAGTTTTCTTACGCGAGATAGAGAGAGAAAGAGAAAGGGAGAGAGAGAGAGAGAGAGAGAGAGAGAGAGAGAGTGAGAGTGAGAGAGAGGGGAGAGAGAGGGAGAGAGAGAGAGACAGAGAGAGGGGGGGGGGGGCAGAAGAAGAGGTAGTGTAAATGAAGTTTTCTTACGAGTCGTTGTGGTAGGGTGTGAGGTGGTGGCTTCCGTCGAAGACATCGCTGTGGTGTCTTGTGTAGTAGTTGATTCTGAAGAAGAAATATGATATACACCTGATAAAACAATCTGAGGGCAAGAATAGATTTGAATTCATATTAACCCAAATTTAACAAATCATCACATTATATTCAATTCCTAGCTTTTGACGCCTGAGCGGCTGTCGAGAACAAGAAGGTGCTTCACGTTGTAGCATATTGTTTACACATGAACGCGAAATCGAAAGAGAGAGGCATGGAGAGACGGAGAAAAAAAAATTAAAAGGGAAAAGGGAAGTGAGAATTCATAAAACACAGAAGTCGAGAGATAAAGAAAAGACGGAAAAAGAGGCAGAGACAGAGAGTGAGGATGGTCGAATAAATTTAGAAAATGGTAATAAAAAAGGGTGAGCATGGTTAAAGAGAACGAAAGAAAGAGAGGGAGAGAGAGAGGGTGAGAGAGAGTTAGAGAGAGAAAGAGAGAGGCATGGAGAGACGGAGAGAAAAAAATCGAGAGAGAGAAGGAAAGTAGGGAAAGACAGATATTAAATAGAAATCCATAGAGAGAGAACGGTCGAGAGAGAGAGAGAAAGGTCGAGAGAGAGAGAGAGAGAGAGAGAGAGAAGGACAGAGTGAGAGAGTTGAAGAGATAGAGCGAGAGACAGAGAGACAGACAGAAAGACAGACATATAGTATGGAGGGCAAAGTGGGCCCCCCGGGGGGGGGGGGGGGGAGGAGAAGAAGAGGGGGAAAGGGGGGAGGACAGAGAGAAATGAATGGGGGGGGGGGGGTCTGAAAATTGTTAGATTATGATGTACACTCACTCTTCCGTTCCTTTTGACAAACTTGATCATTTTTGCTCGAATTCAGGTTACTAGCAAATATAAGTTGTATTGATGGTTTTTAATTCGTCTAACCGACTTGTCAGATAATTATTAAGATTGTTTTTATTCTCACGTTGATCGCAACGTTTCCCTCGATATCCGGCAGAGCAGTGGCATCTGAAGTTTTTCATAGTCTCCTCACACCAGCCGTTTCGACAGGTATTTTTGCCACAATCTGTAGTAAAAAGAGGAGACAAGCCACTGCAACTATAACTCAACCATATGAATTCGATTGTTTTGGAATACAGTTACTTCTGCAACTCCCTCTAATACCCTTGACGCATATATCACTGTATTCTTTCAGGCAATCCTACTGCTCCTAATCACTGATAGAGGCACATGAAGAAAAAGAGGAAGTCATGTACATGTAGCTACACACCAAAGGTAAATCTACATGCGATGACAAATTCAATAATAATAATAATAATAATGATAATAATAATAATGTTAATAATGATAATAACATTAATGATAATAATGATAATAATAATGATAATGGGGGGGGGGGGGGGGGGGAGTGACTAATTTTTGTTGTTGAAAAATCGCATTTTGCATTGTTATGTATCATATGAATTGTACACAAATATACTACATTCTCACAATAATTGAGCTCTGTCGATTTTGATAGGAACGTCGCATTGTAATTGTTTATCATTATTATTAGTATTATTATTATTAGTAGTAGTAGACTAGTAGTAGTTGTAGTAGTAGTAGTAGTAGTATTAGTAGTAGTAGTAGTAGTTGCAGTAGTAGTAGTAGTAGAAGTAGTAGTAGTAGTAGTAGTAGTAGTAGTAGTATACTAATACTACTACTAGTAGTAGTATTAGTAGTAGTAGTAGTAGTAGTAGTAGTAGTAGTAGGAGTAGTAGTGGTAGTAGTAGTAGTAGTAGTAGTAGTAGTAGTAGTAGTAGTAGAAGAAGTAGTAGTAGTAGTAATAGTAGTAGTAGTAGTAGTAGTAGTAGTAGTAGTAGTAGTAGTATTATTAGTAGTAGTTTCTTACACATTATCACTGCTAATCTAATTGATTTATATTGACTTATACAGATCATGTTTCAAAACCTCTTACTGACAATATGTGCTATTTATGATGGTAAACAGACTACTTGGCTGATTAATTTTCCAACAATAAGATCAACTTTTGAATCACTCGGGCGTATCATCGTCTTTCTGCCGATGTGATCTGTTCGCCATGTTGTGTTGCTAAGACAACCAGACGCTAAACGTACTAAACATCAAAAAATGAAATTAATTTACTTAATTGTCGTTCGTTCTTGATATCATGCTGGGGGACGGAATATATTATATTATTCGTGAATAGGCAGGCAGATCAATCATGATATGAAAGTACATGCAGTAAATTAAATCTGTACCAAATATGAAAAAACGTCACGTTCACATCCGCCCACACTCCCCACCAAATAAAAACAATTTGATATTGGTTGTAATGCAGTCCGACCTATTTTTTATGATTACAAAATTGCCTTTTCATTTATTAATGAATTCAAACCTTTTTTCAGGAAACAGCACTTGAGTAGAAATTTAGAAATTGATATACTAGTTATAATTTCAATATTTAATCATATTGTATAGTACACATACTTAATCTAGGCCAACATGCCCATTGTGGAAACCAGTTTTGTAACTGACAATGCTAGCCATTGTGGAAAGCAGTTTTGTAATTTACAATGCTATCCTGTAACATAAAACTACAAATAAATAAATAATATTAACAATAATTGAATTATAACGTCCCTATGCGCTTCCAGAGAGCCTGTTTTGGAAACTTTTACCCAAGCTTTAGCTCCGGCAGCCGTTATCAGCGCACAGTGCATTTCAAGGAATAATATTACCAGGTACCCATTTGCCTAACATAAGTCAAGTGTCTTACCAAAAGGACATAAGTGCCGCGGCAAGGACTCAAACCGCGAACCTTGTGATCCACAGGCCGGTGATATATCCACTCGACCACGATACCTCTACTTTTAGGCGCTTGATTTCAGAACTTAATAAAAAGAGTTTCTCCATCGAATGCATAAGTTTTGCCCGCTTTAAACCTAACCGTAAACCGTCGGGCACTCAATCGTTAGGACAATTTCATCTTGTCTTCCCCCATGCACCAAACTTTGTCAAAATAACATTATATTTGTGCATTACAAACACATTGGCCCGAATTCACAAAGGAGGTTTGTCGACAAACCTTGGTTTTCGTACGTCATATGACGCGTTTTTACGCGTTTTTTTACAAACCTGGTTTGTAAAGAACAAAAGGAAGTTTGGCGAAACAAAAGGAGGTTTGTCGACAAACCTCCTTTGTGAATTCTGGCCACAATGTACACAGCGGAAATGCATTGTCAATATCCCCCAGCTCCGGTTTTCATTTTGCCAAAGGTTTGCTATTAATGTGTCGCAATAAGGTTTTGTGTTAGGATTAGGGTTAGGTTGAGGAATGTGCATGGTGATGGATACGAGGTTACATTAAGAGATTCGGTTATTGTAGCTCAATTGCTGCGAGGGCCTTTAATGATTACGTAACCATCTTCACCTGTTTTACAAGGGATTAATAAAGTTAACGACGTCCTCTTCTCAGCAACTAAACTTTTTCGGCTGCTCCTCAGGCTATAACACCCAGTTGCTATGGATAGACTGTCAATCCTTGTTGCCAATGTCTTAAAAATAGTCTCTAACATAAATGTCGAATCTTCCCACACTTTTGGCAACGATTTACATGATTACATATTCAAAAGAATCGAACAGTAGAACAGGTTATATGTCTTATCACGTTTATATTAGACATCATCATTCAACTCGCAAAGAACGACTTACCAGGAAATCTGCAAACTCTGTGTCCGGGTGGGATCCCCAGTTTACTCTTCCTTCTTGGACAAGCAGCTTCCGCGGATGAGTATGGGATGAGCTTTGGAAAGGTCTGTACCATGCTGCCATTAGAATGCAGTTTCATCTTACATTCGATGAACATTGGTAAGGTGTAGTTCAGCCCTAATCCGTCCGAACAACGAGTGCCCGTCTTCTCATTCGAAGAAACGAGAGAGGCTTTGAACGAGATATAAACCAGGAGAGAATTTAAGTTGAGTAAAGAGTATATATCTCTCGTGGTATTAACCGATAAAACCTGCACTAGTTTAGCCAGAAGGGATTAGACCTCACTGCGTGGTCACTGACAGGTGATTATCTCATCAAATCAGCTCTCAATTATCATAAGAAAAAGGGGATCATGGGGGACCAACGAGTACCTCTTAGGCATTGTTTGCTATATAGAGGGCGCAAGTAGCTACAAGTAGTGCAGTCCCACTTAAAAATAGGAAACTAAAAGATGTTAATATCAAGGTGAATGTCAACATGGTCAAGCCAGCTAGAAGTGAAAGTGATACCTCTCGCATTATGAAAGAGAGAGAGAGAAAGAGAGAGAGAGAGGGAGAGAGAGAGAGTGTGTGTACAAGTTAACATTTTGTTGTTTAAAGGTTTTTGTTTGTTAGTTTATTTACTATTGTTGTTGTTAAAGTTTCGTATTTACTTTTCCCAAACTCTTGATTTATCAAGTTCTTCATAGAAAAATGCAGGAACTTCATATGGGGAAAAGGAAACTTGACCCAAAACCACCCACAAGGACCCCCTTCTACACCGGGTCCCCTCAACCAATCAACCTGTAGATTTGCATTTCAGCCAGGGGCGGCCAAGCGACTTCCAAGCGAATATTTGTTTCACTTTATACATGATACAAGATATTGCTTAAGCATCATACATTGCAGACGGGTGTGATGGTCTGAAAATTAATTTGCGAGCGAGCGAGGAAACATTTTAAAATTTGTGAGGTCGCAGTGCGAAAAATTACATCTTATAAAGAGGAAAAAACCCAAACCTGATGGGGTTATAAGCACATTCTCATAATATATCTCTTTGATAAGTAACATAAGTATTTCATCTATAAATGCGAGCGAGCGTAGCAAACGAGCTTTAGTGGAAATTGCTCTTAATAGTCGCTTAAAATTAGGGTCGCGTTTAATGATGAGTGGAAAAGGGGACACTTATCAGAAAAGAAAAGTAGCACGTGTCAAAGTACAAAGAGTAATTATCAGAGGTGAAAATGGGGCACTTCTTACACCATCAAAACGAGGCACACACCAGGGGTGAGATAAGGCACTTATGAAAATAGGAAATGGGCATTTGTTAACGGAAAAGGGGCATTTGTGAACAGGGAATAGGTCCCTTATTAGAAAGGAAAGGGCACTTTTACAAATCAATAGGGGCACTTGTCAAAGCAAAAGGGTACTTTTCCTATGTCAAAAAGGGGCACTTTTGGGTACTTGAAAAAGTGGGGGGTCCTGTGCCCCCCCCCCTGCCCCCCGGGTGGGCCGCATCTGAACTAATGTTCGCATGTTCTTTCAATGTCTGGCCCTTCATGACCCCTCAAAACAAAAAAAATCCTTCATTATCACTTCTAATGAATACAGAGTGTAATATACATACAAATATCGTTAAAGAGATACAAATGTGTTTATAAAATTATTTCTATATTCTGCTTACTCATTTGTATTTTTTGTTTTACATGTATTGAAAACGCCAAATAAATGAATAAATAAATAAATAATAATAATGACACAACTTTGATTAATAATGTCATTATCAATGTTTCATTGTATTTCTGTTGAATACTACTACTACTACTACTACTACTACTACTACTACTACTTCTACTACTACTTCTACCACTAGCATTCTAGAAATGTAATAACAATGATAATAATAATAATGATAATAATAAATGATCGTTGACCAGAATCATACGTACCGAGGGATACACATGTCAGGAAAACAAGGATCACGCCTCGTATGAGATCTTTGTCCTTTACATGTGAAAAAAAGAGGAAAATGCTTGACATTAGATGATGATGAAAGGCTTGAAGTTTGATGATCAAGATGTATATTAATTAATACTGATGAATGCAGCACAGTTACCTGACTGAAGACTGACGTACATGTACATAAAAATACAAAGGCTACGTGTGATATGTTGCAATTTCAGGACAATTAACTCTACTTCCCTGCAGATAAAGCTTGTAAATATACATTAATCTTCAAGATCTTAGTCCCTCTAAATAGGCCATTTTCGTAATGTAACCAAATATATACTTCAGTGCTTTGATACGAATCATTTCATTGACCTGTTACGAATAACTATATTTCAAAAGTCATAACGCGGATTGCATATAATTACGTCTTGTACAGAGTGAGTCAGAAAAAATGTCCCACTTTTTAAAAGTTGTATTGTTTGAAGTATGAATATTTAATCATGGGTGTCATGATATGTCTTGATAGAGTTGTCCTTCCAGTACATTTAGGTACCATTTTCATTTGAATCTCTGCATGCATGACTGAACATCAGACAATCTTTACAAGACTGCCAGATCTGACTTGCGCCAAGTTGCTGGGTGAGGAATAAAATAGTGTTTTGAACAAAAACAGCCAGACGGACGAAAACACACACACACACGCACACACACGCACGCATTCTCACATCAGGGCCTTTGTGGGGCACCTGATTGTGGGGTATTTCTGTGCGTTCCAGATATACCTTGTGGTCCCCTACTAGTGGGGTATGTACAACCTGGCGATAACAACCCGGCGGTGTGCTTACGATGTTACCATAAAAAAGTGTGCAAGTTTTAGCACACGCTCACAAAGAGTCATTTATGGGGTACCACTTTTAATGCCCCGCAAGGCATAGGACACCGAATATACAGTCATTTGAAAGACTTTACTCTGTGGGGTCCTGAAAAAATACCCCACAAAGTAAAAATGCCTCACAAGGGGTATGTGAAGCGCACATAAAACCCCACAAGAATGCTGGGGTGAGAGCACGCACTCGCACACACACACACACACACACAAACACACACACGCACAAACACACGCACACACACGCATACTCTATCAAGACATATAATGAAATCCATGATTAAATATTCATACTTCAAACAATCCAACTTTTGAAAAGTGGGACATTTTTTCTGACTCACTCTGTATAGTAGGGCAAGCCATAATGTTTGGCCTACTTAGCAACAATCAATGTATCCAATTTGAATTCTGACGATCGAGATACAATAATTCGTATCGAGGCGCTTTACAGGAATACATTTGATTACATTACAAAATGGCCTATTACAAATATGATGATGATGATGATCCATAGCACCTGTATGGCGTCATTTATCTGTTTCAAACATTCAAAGGAGCCCGCTTCTCCAATAGTTATAGACTTCACCTTTGCTTGAAAAGATTTGCTTTTGTCGGTGTTGCGAAGAACAGGAGGGATGGAGTTCCAAAGGGGCACCTAAAAGGGGCTTTCGAAAGCGAAAAAATACAATTTTGAGACATGGGTTTATTCCCCTACATTCCAATCAATAGTTATCAAGGATAATCTTAAAAATGTTGTCGTTTCTCTCTTGGCGTGGCCCATGATACTGCTTCAGTATCATACTTTGCCATTGTGTGAGATGATCTGAATATCTTATGGATTTGTCAGGTCGCATTACGATCAATGAGATCTTACTAAAGAAAATAAATAATCCTGATATGTTTTTCTATAAATATTCTCAAAATATAAGAATGAATAATACCTTTAATGTTACATATTAATTAGATGATGAATTATGAATGCTAGCGAGCATATTATTGCGTGCGAACTATGCGCAAACTCGAGGAAATATACTGGTCTGGGATACTTCGATTAGGGGAACACACGTGAGGAAGGTTATGACATATCTGTTGTTAGGAGGTAGACTAGGGGTGACAAAACGTCTTTTTTATTACATTTTTTTGTATTTTCGAGTCCTCCACAGGCTTTTTATTAATAATAATCACACAAATAAACAAATAAAATATATGTGCATGTTTAAACACATTCACAATAATCTTTCTATGCAAAAAAACAACAATTGTAGCAACTGCCACTTTATAGCAAAATGTCTTTCCATTCCAGATAGACGTACAATATATTTCTCATCTTTATAATATTGTATCACTTTCCTTTTCAACATATCAAAAAGTGGAACCATACTATTCAGTTTACAAATACATCTGTTGTTTAACTAATATAACAATGCAATGAAGGGTATCGTTTCTCTTATCTTCAAAGCCAAAAATTATATTTTGAAAAGTGAACAAAATTCTAATTTGAGTTCTTTCATAAATCCAGTTTGAGGTTTCATTCCAGATCTTTTGGTTTCTCCAAAAATAACTTTATAAATGTATTTACATCCTTTATTTTCATGAATTGAAGTTTATTTCATGTTTGTTTGACATTTTTTATAATATTCATTATATCTGCACTTTATTACTTGACAGACTGAATAATAAGACAAATAATTAGGCTTCAAATTAAACTTCTCTTCACATTTCTTGTGAGACAATAAGTTGCCATTACTATCCATCAAATCGTTAATAAATCTAATACCCTTTTCATACCAGGATTTAAAAAAAAATAGACTCATTACCAATTTGAAATGTTTTAATAATTGTTTTAATAATTATTAAAACATCCATGGAGATTTCGGCAATAACCATTCATTCTTAGATGCTTTAACTAACAATGACATGCCCTAAAAACTTCTTTCCAAAATGGATTGCCAGTTACACGAGATAATTATTAAAACAAATTATCACCAAAACTGATCATAAATTATATTTTGTAAAAATGACTGCATTAAATGACCAACATTTGTACACATATTCCAAAGAATTCTTCTAACCCATGTTAGCTTTAGTGTTTTACAAAAACAGTCTATATCAACCATTTTTAAGCAACCTTTTTCATATGAACCAATAACTTGTTTATGCTTATTTTATCCGGCTTTTATCCTTTGTCCATATAAACCTAAAGAATATCTCTTTATCTTTTTCATTAATTCAACATATGGGTTTGGAATTGACGTAAACAAATAAATAAATTGTGGTAATAATGACTAAACAATTGTTATTCTCCCCCCAAAAAAATTCGCTTGATCCAAGAAATCATTTGTTGTTTCACTTAATCAAATATTCTATCATAATTATAATCTGGCATCTTTAAAAAAAAATGTTTTAATAAGTTTTATTTGCAATTCACATTGTCACAAAAGATAATCTCAAAATAAATACATATTTTTGTACAATGATACAGAGACATGATTGAATGAAATGAAACATCTCATAAAATAACATTCAGTAAGATTTCAATTATACATACAGATACTTTTACATTTTTTCTTATGGAATTCAAAACGGTTGAGTTTAAAGGATATTATGCGTTCGGTTTCTTCTAATTGTATTACAGAAAATAGGAAGGATTTAAATAAAGGAAAGATGTCTTGACATTTACATGAAAAGATAGAATATTTGTCATATAATATCACAGTGTTTACCAGATAAAAGTGTTCTCTTACTAATGTTCCAAAACATCTTGACACAGTAACCTATTATAAAAAGCAGTGTCATTCGATAGCGATGAACACTATTCTATTTAGTAACAGGGGCGCACAGTTCGTTCAAATAAAATTATGGGCATTTTGCTCCCATGTCCCGTCTCTTTGTACTGGTATAGAAATAGGGAACCTGTTACTATGGTGATAGAAATATGGAGTAGCTGTTACTATACAAGGCTACTCCGATTCTTCTTGAATCAAGATATGGCTCTTATAAGCTGAGGGCCACAGTCAAATATCATAGTTAGTTTTTGAGTTGCCTGCCACTGCCAGATAAACTAAGCACACCTTGTTTATTCGGAAGATTTCATTATAATACACAATATTTCAGAGGTTTTTTTCTTTTGTGTTTGTAGCGGTCACCTCTAAATCGGAGACGGCGCACAGTGGGCCAGGGAGGAACCAAAGTGTGCCAAAACTAATTTCTGGGGATTTATTTTCTATAAATCCATAGGAAATGTTTAGATGTCCAGGGATTTCCGCTTAAATGGTATTACCAACATTTTCTCTGATATCTAAGCTTTAAGTTGATACCAGATTTGGCTGCCCGATTGTGCCCGTTATTATGTTAGAGCCGTTTTCCTTGCAACATTGCCCCGAAAAATGTGTTTATTTTGGTCCGCGGTGTCAGAACAAGTGTCACGCGCCCCCAAGCGCCGTGATTTATGACCGCGAATCCTTCATGATTCAGCCGCGGACTAAAAACAAACATATTTTTCGGGACAATGTGGCAAGGGGAATCGGCTCTAACATGACAACGGGCAAGATCGGGCAGCCAAATTTGGTATCAACTTAAAGCTTAGACATCAGACAAAATGGTGGTATTAAAATATAAGCGGAACTCTGCGGAAATCTAAACGTTTCCTCTGGATTTATAAAAAACATGGATAATTAGTCCATTTTTCAGTAAATTAACCTTTAATATATCATGAAGATTGTGTTTCTATACATTTTAACCAATTCATGCAACGAAATGAACTATCAGGAATATGTGAGTGCAATTTCATATCAATAACTTAAGAACTTCATGTTAAATTGAAAGATTTATAAAATAAGTAACTTTTGCACTAAAACTGTGAATATGTAGGATTTTGCTGTTTGAAGGAGTAAATTTATACCCTAGTTGTGCTTACCGGAATTAAATATTTTACTGAGGTATTCCTCAATGTATTACAGTTCAACTGGTCAAGAAGAGAAATGAAGAAAAAAAAAATCACCAAAAATGAGTTTTGGCGCACTTTGGTTCCTCCCTGGCCCACTGTGCGTTGCCATGGTTACGCGGACGAGCGTTGAATCGGCTGTGCGTAAACGTATACAGTACAAATGTGTACCGATTATGCCTAATAATAATCGATGGACGTGGGGAGGAAAAGCGCCTGCACATGCAGTGTTGCAAATTCTGGCAAAAAGAAATACCATACATGGAAAGCTTAGGTTTGGGCGGACATTTTGAGATTAACATCACTGCGGGAATCGGCCGGAATCCTAATAAACATGCTACTTTTATATAAAAAATGCAATTTTTTTCCTTTTTTTGTGAAATTTAATGCTCATTTTTCCCAAAATGAAGCTTCCATAAATTTGGTCATTGTATTTTCTAATTGGGTTACCAATAGGCAAGAAGTGCACGCAGTTTCAAAGTTGATTGCTTTTCCCTTCATAAATTCTCAACACCTATTGTAAAGTGGCCTCTTTTATCATTTTTGGAGCAACATATAGATTTTCCCATGTTCGCAGAGGTATATGACACTTTTAAAACTCGCTAAATATTAAAATATGGGTGGACAAATATTCTTTAGAATGTTTTCTTCCCCAAGCGAATGAAAAAAATATATAAATTCACATTTGCCAATTTTGAATTTTGGCACACTTTGAGGCGATTCTGGCCAACTGTGCGGCGTCCAAAAAAGCGGCCCTTTTGACGAAAAATAGTATTTTGTTAATAATATTTCAAGGAAAACTTGAAACACGGCCGAAAATGAAAAGTGGCTTTTCGGGAAAATTTCCTAAACTCCCTACGGCCTATCTGCCCCTGGCTGTTTCCTTATGATACGTGTATCTTTTTTTCTTCTACTAAACATGACAGTTATTGTCAGTGGAAGCCCCCTTTTCAGGCGTCGGTTAAGACCGAGAGAGAAGAGAGAGAGAGAGAGAGAGAGACAGACAGAGAGGGGGGGGGGGGGGGGTGGGGAGGTTATGGGATTGACACCATGTCGACTCAAAATTTTGATGATAAACATTTTATTCAATCTTCAAAACTTACATTAGCAAATTGTTCCCTTTTTATCTTAGTGAATATTCCTTAATCTGGTCAGGAAATTCAAATTCTAGGGATCTGTTTGTATGAATAAATATGCAATTTTCTATTTACCATAAATGTAGTCTTTATTTTTTGTTTAAAACAACAAACAAGCCAATTGTGTGCATCATACCACGCCCCCGGTGATTCAAAGCTCAAACATTCACCCGACACCCATCTCAATAATAAGCAGTGTCTTCATGTCTTATGCCTTAATTTCTTTCAAATTTAAATGGTAGGGGTGGGGGACTCGTTCTTAAACCCATCCAGAATGATTTCTTTTTTATTTCATGCAAAAGCTTATGATTTTAAGCATTTTAAATTTTAGCAATACTAGGGACTTAATATCTCCAAGATTTTGACCACACTTACGATCAAATAACATGCATATGCCGCATTTATCCATCATTTTTTTCTTCAAAATTAGGAACTTATTTGCATTATAAATATTTTTTGGGTGGTTAAAACCTCAGACTATTTATGATATCGAAAAGGACTCTTTCACTAACCTACAGGTAGTTTTGATATATAGTAGATGCGCAATTGTATTTTCTCAATCAAAAAAGCGCAATTGTATTTTCTGAATTAAAAAAACGGTGTTCTTAGCTTCCCCATCATTCTCTAAGTCTGAGTATCCTTCAAATTGCTCTTAAAGTTATAACATGGTGTGCATCATGGCTAGTCTAGATAAGGTAGATATACATAATATATCCATGTATGTGCCTCACCCCTTAGTCTTGGCCATGGGCAAGATTATGACAAGCGGCTGGAACGGGCCGGGTGGGGAGGGGGCGGCAACTGCCCATGACACAACGTAAAGCGACAACGGGAAATGTTGCTAGAATAATATTGGTCAACGGACACTTATACAAAAGAGATGACAAAGGGAACTTATTAAACTTTAAAAAGGGGCACTTATCACAGCATTGAAAGGGGCAATTTTAATCAGGGGAAAGGGCAATATAAGAAGGGACACTTGTAAAAGTGAAAATGGAAAGGCGTAATTTATTAAAAGTGAGAAAAATTAAGCAGTAAACAGTGCGCTTTTCCTCAGCAAAAAGGGGCATTTTTTAGGAGCTTGAACACATTTGGAGAGGGGGAAGGAAGCGCCATGTAATCCTTTGTTTCGGGTATTACTATAAGCATGGTATTTTCTATTCGTCATGTGGAATCGTGGAATATCGCAATTCAGTAGGCACAACGTGGTGCCGTGTTTGCGACCTCCAGAAGATGCCGGTATATACATACACACACACACACACACCCACCCACCCTCACACACACACGCGCGCGCACACACGCACTCACGCACACACATACACGCACACACGCACACACACGCACACACACACACACACACACATATATATATATATATATATGCACATGTTTGTGATTAAATAAATAAAGGCGAGGACTCACCATTTTGACCGAAGGAAAACAAATCCCAATCATTCGATAAAATCCAGTCGAGCAACAGTTGATTGATTGTATTTTGTTCTTGCGATGTTGTAGTCCGGCAGCCATCACGATATACCTTGTTTTAGGGTCTATAGTTTTTTTTTTTTTGGATTATAGTTCCTTAGACCATCAATTTGAAGAATCCGATTGCTGACACTCTGTCAGCCTTGAGCAATTTGAGATATGTGACGTCACACAAAATGGCCGCCAAAATACCCTTTTTTACCAAAATTAATGATAAAAAAATTGTTTACAGTATTTTGCTACATTAAATGTCAGTCAAATATCTTGATTTTTTTCTAGGATCATCACTAAATAAAAATTGACGATGTTGTATGATAAAAAATGGCATGTAAATTTGCATAATTCAGATTGGCGCCCTCTATAGACACGTTAACTTGCAAATTTTAAATGATGGCCAAATGCCAATTTCTAACATGAATTTAACATTTTTTATAAGTCAGACGCACTGAATACAATAAGTAAAAATTGTGCACCACATTTTGGTGTGATTTTTTTGTTATTTTGTACTTTAAAGGTAAAGATCAGTTTTGGAAACGCCCCCCTCTCAAAAAATGAAATGGAAGCTCTTATCACCAATCATGTGAAAGAATGTTTTGACTAATACGTGATGATACAAATTTTGCCGAGAAACCGCCTACTAATTGATATATTTGGTAAATTATTATATCTATTTAGACCTGATAGATATCGCGCACGTGTCGCGTAGTCCCATATACATCCTTCTGTGTACAGTGCTTGTAACTTTACCAAGACTGGGCCGAATTTCTAATCGTTTTGATGATTCCAGAACCTTGCAGTACACACCAATACTTATAAGTTAGATGATCAACCTTTTCTGATCGATTCCACAACGTTTCTTTCACAATGCAATCGCATGACCATAACTGGTCTTTATCTTTAATACTTGAAGAAAACAAGCTAGAATTTCATGCTCTCTGTCCCATAGATATGAGGTACCATATGGTTATAAATGCCCGTTTTCAGTGACAGCATTCCGAAATTTGATTTGTATTTTGAGGTAATACATTCTTTTATATCAACCTATCATGAAAAGGTTTCTCTCTTACAAGGGAATTTATGAGTTTAATAAAGCGAAATATCCACCCAAAATGACCAAACATGGTTACCTTCCAATGGCTATCATTTGCTGTTTTAGTTTGATCGTTATAACACTCGACAGAGGCGAGAAAACCACAGAAAATTGTGCATGCTAGTTTTGCTTTGTTGCATTGGCACCGTGATCATTTACATAGGCTTCCACTCGCACAAGTGCACCGTATTAACCTTAATATGTTGTCCGGTGCAAGTTGTACATTTGTAAGTACTGTGACAGGGATCAGGGATTTGGTTTCCTCTTCTTTTGCATAGCCATACTTTGTAGGATCCAATGATGTGGGTCGTGACTGCAAGGCGTGCTTCCACACACATGTTTGCAGATGAGCTCTCTTGCATGCCAACTGAGTCCAAAGGGAAACAAATCTTCTGCTTCATCACTTTCAGCAATGCATGTACCCTTTTCAATCCCAAAGTATGCCCCAATAGTGTCGCATCCCCTCAACGCATGTCCTGCCAACATCGATGGAATGATATCTTCTAACTTGTGTACAGTGGCAGGAATGTCAATAACAGTTCGCTCTTTGATGACGCCATGATCATTGGCGTTCTAAGTTATTCATGTAGATAATGATGGACCCTAACCCTAACAGCCAGGACCCTAACATACCTTTTCTCATTAGCAGCAATTTAAATCGCTTGCTGTACTATGATGTTGTCTGCTTCTTCATGTGTTCTGGAAAGATCTTCCCTTGGCATGACATCGCTGCCTGGTATCACTTTAACAGAAAACCTCATCTTGACCGGTAATGACCAGCTTGTGCTTTTGCCTATTTCTGAACACCTCATCATTCTGCAGAATCACGCATACCGGTATTATGATGTCGATCAACTGTAGTTTGTTGTTAGTAGTTTCTGGGAGGGAAGCAGTGAGGTGGGAAGGAAAACTCTTTTGAATGACTCTCGATTCGTCATGAATTCTAGAAACCCTGGTGGCACACCAACCAAAGATCACCAGATTTTAATCCAGAGTAGAGCACAACCATCAAACGGGCTGTGCAAGGTTGCTCAAGTGACACGTCAACCTTTGTCAAATTCTTCAAGTTCGCCTTTGACCTGGTGAAAGCTTTCATGACAAAATATTCTTGATATTGACATATCTTCAGCTTGCCTGCAGTCCTATTACTCTAGAGTAGATCAACTTGGTGTCATAGACTTTTGAATCCTCCAATGTTAATTAAACTACACCCTCCAAGTGGTTGAAAACTTCACCTACCTCGGCTCCATGTATTAAGCAACCTCTTCCTTGATCTCGAGCTCAACGTTCACATTGGCAAGGCAGCAACCAAGATTGCTAGACACTCAAAGCAGGCCTGGAAGAACACTTTACTATAAACCACCAACACGAAAATGAAGATCTACCAGGCCTATGTGCTAAGCACTCTCCTGTATGGCAGTGAGTCGTGAACCCTGTATGCAAGTCAGGAGCGCCGTTTGAATGTTTTCCATTTCCGCTACTTGAGGCGAATCCTAGGCATCAAAATGGCAGGACCACATTCCAAACAAGGATGTCCTCAAAAAGGAGGGATGATGACAATCTACGCTCTTCTATCACAACGACGGCTGAGATGGCTTGGTCATGTCAGTCGTATGGAAGACGGCCGCATTTCAAAAGACATCTTGTAGGGAAAGTTAGCGACCAGAACCAGGTCTGTTAGAAGACCTGGCCTTCGCTTCAAGGATGTGTGCAAGAGGGATATGGAGGCCAGTGAAATCAACCCTACAAAATGGGAAGCCTATGCTTCAGACTGCCCCAAATGGAGATGCGCTGTGAAGACATGTATACAGAGGAGTGATCAGAAGAGAGTAGAACAGTGGGAGGAGAAAAGGCAACAAAGACGGCAGCTAGCCACGGCTTCAACAGCACAGCCACACATGAAATTTGTCTGCAGCAACTGCAACATGACCTGCCTCTCTAGGATTTGACTGTTTAGTCATAGCAGGAGCTGCACAGCAAGAAACTCTTGCTTGAAGCTGTTAAAAAAGAGGTACAATTGACGGTGTTCAAAGGGAGGGAGTTCCAGATTCTTATTGTATCCGAGAAGAAGCTCCTCTTTTAGACAAGCATTCAGGCAAAATGAACAATTATCTTCTTGGAATGCCCTCTGTGCAGGGATGTTGATGGAGTGAGGAAAGTATGTGGAAAGTCTTTCAGCGGGTTGTTGATGCGAAAGATCATCACCACCTGAGCCTGTACCCTGCGTTCTTGTAATGTTGGCCACTAGAGCTGGTTCAGGATGGCTTCTACTTTGCTTGTCCTGCAGTAGTCATTGCAGAAGGAGCGGACATAGCGCCGTTGACCCATTTCAAGCTTCTTGATGATTGCCAATTGTTTGAGTGTTAGGGTCCCATATAATTATGATGATGGCATACTCCATGATTGGTTGAAGGCGAGTATCGTAGCACAATTATTTAACTTTTCTAGGACATGGTTGGATATTTCTTTGAAGAAAGGCACGGTTGGAGTTGGAGTATTTGCTGATAATGTTGATATGTGGGTTCCAGCTGAGGTTTTTCTGTGACTCAACACCTCGATACTTTGCTATATTTTTGTCATCTAGGGTCTGTCCGTGAATTTGATGATGGATTTGCGTTTATTGGTGACATGTAGAACCTGACATTTATGTGGGATGAATTCCATCAGCCAATCCTGCTCCCAGCGTTGCAGTGAGTCAAGATCCTCTTGGAAACGTTAGGCGTCTTCCTATGTCTTGATGTTGCTGTATAGCATGCCATCGTCAGCAAAGAGCCTGATTGTTGGGTTTGGGGAGAGGTACGGTGGCAGATCATTGAGGAAGAGGAGAAACAGCATCTGGCCGATAACGCTGCCTTGCGGGATGCCAGATGTTACTTGGCTGGTGTTGGAGATGGGTCCTTCCATTAACACCTGCTTGGTCCTGTAACTCAGGAAGCCAGAAAACCAAGCATGTGTGGGTTCCCAGATTCCATAGAATTGGAGCTTGTGTAACAGCTAGCCTTCCATGGGGAACCTTGTCAAATGATTTGGAGAAACCAAGGAGTGTCATGTCCAATTGGTCTCTGGCATTGATGCCTTTGGCAAGGTCCAGGACAGCAAGGACAAGCTGTGAGACGCAGGATCGCTTCTTTCGAAAGCCATGTTGTGCATCAGACAAGATGTTGTGGCTTTCAAGGTGGTTCATGTTGCTGCTAAGAACGATGTGCTCCAGTACTTCACAGGTTACTGACGTCCGAGAGACAGCTTTGTAGTTCTCTGGCTTGCTACGGTCACCTTTCTTGAAGATGGGATATAGCCATCTTCCATTTATCAGGTATGCACGCTCTGGTTAAGGGCGGCTTGGAAGAATAGAGGGAACACAGGTGTCAGTTTGGTGGTCAGAAGTCTGGCTGGGATTTGGTCAGGACCAGTGGCTTTATGAACATCAAGCTCAGACAGGACCTTCAGAACACCTGGTGGCGAGATAGTAATGTGATCCATGGTTGGGTAGGGGCTTCGTCCTTTGTCTCTCAGACTAGTCATATCTTCATTGCAGTTGAAGATGGATGAAAACTGATTACTTAGAATGTTCGCCTTTGAGAGGCTATCTGAGTAAGTCATTCCATTAGATTATTTCAATGGAGCCAACCCTGAAGCATCGCATCGCTTGCCGTTTATGAAACTCCAGAAACACTTTGGTTTACAGTTGGTGTCTGGGCTGACAATTTCTGTCAGGTACCCGTTGTAGACTTTCTTGGAAATTGTGTCATAGAATCCACCAGGTAACTTCTGTTAAAACTCATGCATCTGTCTGGTACCGATGCCAAATGCTTTATCATCATTCACTGACGCTGGATCAATGCTGGTCTAAATAAAGCCTATGAATGGAACAATAATGTACCGTAAAATCACTTCTCACTGATTCTCTTGTAGATCTTGATTTCTTTACATGTATCTTAATTTAGACCAAAAAATATGTAAGATAAATGCAGCACAATCGTAATTATTTCATGCATACGAAGCATATAATATGTGTTTAACGTCACGTAGATCTAAGAAATTGGCATTTGGCTGGCACACCTATTTTTATGCAAAATTAATATATTTATAGAGGGCGCTATTTCAAAATATGCAAATTAGCTTGTCATCTATGGCCGTGCAACATCACGAAACAATTTTTAGTGATGGTCCTAGAGAGATACAGACATTTGGCAGCCCAAAATTGTAGAAAAATCCTTGTTTTATATTTATTATACATTTTTAGAGAAAAATCATGTACTTTGGCGGCCATTTTGTATGACGTCACATATCTTAAATTGCTCAAGGCTGACAGAGTGTCAGCAATCGGATTCTTCAAATAAAAGGTTTAGGCAGTCATAATCCATTGAGAAATAAGAAATTGGCATTTGGCTGGCACACCTATTTTTATGCAAAATTAATATATTTATAGAGGGCGCTATTTCAAAATATGCAAATAAGCTTGTCATCTATGGCCGTGCAACATCACGAAACAATTTTTAGTGATGGTCCTAGAGAGATACAGACATTTGGCTGCCCAAAATTGTAGAAAAAGCCCTATTATATATTTATTATACATTTTTAGAGAAAAATCATGTACTTTGGCGGCCATTTTGTATGACGTCACATATCTTAAATTGCTCAAGGCTGACAGAGTGTCAGCAATCGGATTCTTCAAATAGAAGGTTTAGGCAATCATAATCCATTGAAAAAAAAACTATAGACCCTAAAACAAGGTTAGGCCAATAATCTGGGTTTGGCTGCCGGACTATTGTCTTTACATCAACAAATAAAGTAAACTTTCAGAAGACAACATGTATTGAAAACATGAAGCAAGCATCCAAGAATACTAGAGTTAAGGTTGTCGAAAGACTTTGCTCATCTTCCTTGCTGTGCTGCCTTTTTAACTCGAATACGACACTGTTTCTTCACCCAGCAGCATTATAGTTTCTGTAAAGTTTTTCTTGCAATGTAGTCTTTATTTTCGAACTCCTCAAAAGGGAGTAAAAACGTGAATACAAGATCCAGTATTACAAATAGCCTAGTCTGTTTATTTATTTTTCGAAATGACCAATACAAATTGCTAATTCCGTTTAGACAGCAAAATGAGAAACGTTGAACACGTCTACTGAAACACTCTGAAATTAACGCCAACTTTCACAGGTTAATATCCAATATGGGGATGTTGCAGCTAACAGGCACCCTGATTAAGAAGGTCTGCGTAGCGAGACACGCCCATTTCAAGTAACCAATCACCGCAAGGAACACTTGAAACATTCCCGCCGTGCCCACCCCGACCGCTTTGCCATGGTATCAATGTTTTTATTTTTTCTCGCAAAACAGGAAAATTTTAGTTGATACTATTAAGCAACAAAAAAGACGTATGACGTTAGCCTCGGCCTAGCAAACAACATAAATGGAACGTAAGAGGAATTTTGAGAAATGTAAGGAAATGCCATCAAACCAATGAAGTCTGATGTTCTATTTAAAGCTTATCTGTACTAGTTTATAGGAGGGATTAGACCACCCTGCAAGGTCACTGGACAGGTGGTTATCTTATCAACTCAGCTCTCAATTAACATAAGAAAAAGAGGGTCGTGGGGGACCAATGGTCACTGATTAGGCATTGTTTTCTATATAGAGGGAGCAAGTAGCTACAAGTAGTACAGTGTGGCTTTAAAATTAAGAACATTTTATTTTGACGAGTGGAAACACTGCATGATCTAAAAGCTTGACATATGATACAAAGGCTGCTTTAACTGCAGAGAGATGAATCACAAATAACTCAACTGCCGTTTTGAAACTAAGATTCGATGTCACACTTGTAAGAGTTAGGGCACAACGTTAAAAACTGTGATTACTGAGGGGAAAAACATTATGAATTAAGCAAGGAAGACATAGCCGGAATTCCGTGCACTTTTCTTCAGAATCTGTTCAATATCACGATGCTTCCGATGAATCTCATGTAACAAAACAAAAAGCGAAATCAAATCTAAATCGGTCTGGAAAGAGTCAAAACACCCTCAGATAAACATTCTGTTTCTTCAGGAGTGCCGTAAGGGTCCATTCTAGGACCCCTTCTTTTCTTTATCTATATTGATAATTTTTGATTACGAAGGGTCAGACCTTAAGTTGATGAAGACACCCTAAAAATAATGTACTTATGATTTTTCAAATCGAGCCCCGATTATACATGACATGGCTCCCATTCAACCATCGTGCGACGCATTTTAAATATGCTTTTATGTACAAACGTTTCATAATATGTATGAGTGTGTTGACAATTCCAATCATTTTAACACAAGATATGGAATTTAAACATCTTATTTTGTAAATCCCTAAGGTTGTAATATACTTTGCATTCACAAAACTGCTTGGCATAAGATTTAATTATTATTGTTCTCTAGCAGTGGGTTGTTTGCAGACATGACACACAAATCTGTTGTCATTTTTATTATTGTTTTAAACATTTTAAATGTTCATCTATACTATATATCAAATTCAATTGTACACTTTTATGAGTACTTATTTCATATTTTTACATGCATGAAGTTGTCACCATTTTCTCCAGGGCTTTCACGGAAGACCAGCTAATTGCTGAATGGGCCACCCTGGCTAAATATATTGAAATCGATAATGAATAAGTGATACATAATTATCTGTCGGGGTACGCTTCGTGGATTTCATTCTCTCTCGTGTACCAGGCAAGCAGACAACCAAGACGAGAAGCTACATCAACACAAACCAATTTATAGGCAATGATAATCCCTACCGAATTATATTTCCAGGAATAAAAAGAGATTAATATACTGAGCCTTAGCAACAATAAGCAAAAACACAATTCATACATGCGCAGGAAGAAGCATGACATCAGTGGCATAAATGATTTCAGCCAATGAATGTACAGGTGTTGAATTATACCAAGTCTGTGTTAGTGGATGCTCAATATAGAAATACAAATAAAATAAATGGGCGTAGCTTCATCCGTTTGAGTGAATCTCTGGTGATCTGCATTCCGTTTACGTTTCAGCTAAAATTCGGGCAATGTTTTTTGACAGATCAATCTCGACAGTAAAACTGTGTAAATAGTTTAGAGCTAAAAATTGCAAATAGGCCCATGTATTTATGGGAATGCCATAAACAGACAAGAGCGAGATACATGTATTGCATCCCCATTTCCATGTCACTTTCTTGGATATTCAAATTAAAGAAATTGAGAGTAGGGAAAGTGACGCAGCATGGGAAAAGGAAAAATGGGTGGTTTTGGAAAACCGATTCGTAATAAATAGACCTATTGCTTGTCAAGTAGTTTATTTTGAGTTAAGAATCACCAGTAATTTCGTCAAATGTTGACAAAAAGAGATGGCTGTTGTGTCACTCCCCGCCCTCCCCACCTCCTAATAATACATACACACATAAATACATACATACATCAAAGCTAAGGATATTTTCTACGCCGTACTGACTTCGTTTTTAGAAGTGACTTCCTCCCTGTTTCCACCATCCGCTATGATCTAGGAGTATATATAATTCATTATCTTGTCTTATTTCATTCAACCTTTTCTCTTTTTTAATACTATTGGTCTTCTTCTTCTTCTTCTCGTGGTCTTCCTCTTATTGGAAGCCATTTTCTTCTTTCTTTCTTTTTTTCTCAGGTAAATTGCATGTATACTCATAATGAAAAATGTGATATTTGATGTAAGTATTAGCTTGCACTTGAATCGAGCTTCATCATTGTCACGTTCCTTTTTTTAATGATAAAGTGGCATCGTCAACTATGGAGGCCATTTTCTTTCTACTTTTTAAAATCTTTGTTGTTGTTGCATTTTAGCATTGCACACTGGCCTCGAATGGCGGAAATTGTTTGTGAATAATTGATCCACATCACTGTGCCTACATTATCATTTGCTTGCGCTTTTTCAAACACTGAACACATCTGTTAATGATCACCTACTTATCCTAAGCATAATAAAATTAAATTCGGTTTTAAACCATTATACTAATAAAGGTGTTCTTGCCATGGCTCACTGAATTGTTTTATATTGATAAATATAATATGTGTATTGTGGTGCACTATTCATTGCACTTCTGGTCGCCATAGCGTTCATTCTTTCTCATCTCGTTTCTATTTATTACCAATGCTTTTCTACTTTTCTAATCTTTTGTTGTTGTTACATTTTAGCATTGCACATTGGCCTCGAATGGCGGAAATTGTTTGTGAATAATTGATCCACATCACTGTGCCTACATTATTATTTGCTTGCGCTTTTTCAACACTGCATTTATCAGTTTATGATCGCCTACTTATCCTAATCATAGTAGAATTAATTCGGTTTACAACAATTATACTAATACAGGTGTTCATGCCATGGCTCACTGAATGGATAATATATGTATGTCGTGCATGATTCATTGCACTTCTGGTCGCCATGGTGTTCATTCTTTCTCATCTCGTTTTTATTTGTTACCAATGCTGAGAAATAATGATTTCATTTGGGCAAGTTTTCAGTTCAGTGAAAGATTCATTTTTTAGGGGTATTTTATGTCCTTTTTTTTAAACTCTTGGGGGGGGGGGAGGGGGGGGGGGGAGGGGTAGCTATTAGTAAAAATCGAATCATATTATTTGTGTACGATAGTAGATTAAGTGGACATGATTAAAACCCAAATACTTTGACGGTTATACATTATTTAGATTTAAACTGTTTGCCTAACTATGTGATAGAAACAATCTCCCGGACTTAAAGGAACTTTGTAACATTGTTCAGATGAGAGAAAGTGGTGCTAAGGTAGTGACTTCAATGCTAGATGTACAAATAAAGATAATCTGAAAATTTGAGTGAAAACGGACCATTATTAATGATACAAATTGGGAAAAAAGTGATCTGATCGACTCCTTAATTCTCCCTACTATATTATTACAAACTAATTACATTTTAGGTGAATGTAAATCGTCACAAAGCAATAAATTGGCTCTACATACCATTCCAGACATTCAAGTGTTGAAAGATTTTTAATCGCCTGTTTTATGTCTTTTTTTCATGGAAAACGGTTGGGAAAATTCAACAATGGTTGGGATAAATTACTGTTAATTACTGTTAGAGGATGTTGCACAGTGACGCCTTCAAAGAAAACCTTAGATATCTTCGTGGTTTGAGAATTTTGTCAGGATTGTTTGCATGTCAGTACAGTAGAAGGAATATAATAAGTAACATTTTATACAAAAATTAAAGGGCCCATGACATCGAAATACAAGTGTATTCCTGTTGGTGTGCATTTCTGCATACATCTCATATTTTGATATGTAAACTTGAATTTGTTTCATAGATTTTTTAATATTTTTTGAAATATTTGTTTTTCAAACTTGCTAAGCTCCACCCCAAAAACCTCCAGATCTCATTTCCCTTGTGACATCATCTGTCAGTCATCAATGAGCTAATTTGAGAAAGTGATATGTATCTTTGCCGAAGTCGACCACCTGTTACAATGCGTAATACAATAGTAACATACAAGTTGCTATGTCAGACATGCTGTAGCATCACCAGGAAGACAAAGGCAATGATGATTTATTGTACATATATGGAAGCATGCAATTCTATTATGAACGTGTGCTAAGCTGGGGGAAATTACATACCATTGTCTATTCTAGAATATTAGTTTAGTCTGACATAGCAGGGGAGGGGGTAGCTATTAGTAAAAATCGATTCATATTATTTGTGTACTATAGTGGATTAAGTGGAAAGGATTAAAATCCCAATACTTTGACGATCATACAGTTTTTAGATTTAAACTGTTTGCCTAACTATGTGATAGAAACAATCCCCCGGACATAATGTCGATAGTCAGAGCACTGTAGTGGTACGCTGATTTTGGCAACACATTGACCTAAAGGGGGCACTATAGCAATAGAAGAGTTGGGTTGAGTTGATCAATTGTACGTTAATTTGTTTGACTTTTTATACATCTAAAAGTTGAATAGCATTAATTATGTTCCCGATAGAATGCCGGTAACGGGTAAACTACCCCTGGTCATGAATTCCTGCATTAGATTTACAGGTGTTCATTTCCGATAAATACGTTAGGCAATACACTGTTTTTCCGGGAACCTCACACCATGAACATGACGGACAACGAAAGTGGACAAAATATAAGGTTCCTCATTCTACCCTCAACAATTGCTGTGGTAGACAAAGGAACATCCCTTCACTACTATTATGAAAACATATGTAGAACAGGTGTCACATGCATATTCACCTGTTCTACACATTTTTACATAATAGCAGTGAAGGGATGTTCCTTTGTCTACCACAGCAATTATTGAGGGTAGAATGAGGAACTATATATTTTGTCCTCTTTCTTTGTCCGTCATGTTCAAAGTGTGACATTCTCGCGGAGCTATAGATTCCTCTCATTTTGGTCGGTGCCTAGTTCAAGTCACTCTGTTTATTATGCTTTGTCATTGGTTATATTTAATTAAAATGTACAGTGCGTCCCAGAAAAAACGAAACCGAGAATTATCGATATTTTATCATAACTTAATCACAATTATTATTGATAAATGACACACATTTGTAAAGCTTAGAGCCTCCTCTTTCATTTGATGAAACTTATATGATGCATATTTCACGCATGAGTGATTAAAAGTAATTTGAAGGAAGGAAACCAAAAAGTCTTTTGGTGGGCGGTATCTTAATTTCGTAGGAAAATTCACATTTCTAGAAAGTTCAGTTTCCGCCCCTTTATATGACACCGCAATCAGGAAAAATGAGCAAGGAATAACAAAGTTCTGTTTGTTTAAAGTGATGCTTGCATTTCAATAATTTGATTAAACTAATTCGTTTTCACTGGCTGCTTGCCGTAGCAACAAACAGAATTGACAAAAGACTTAACTCCGGTTCGTTGACAATCAGCCGTATACGAAAGACCTCATTCGTGGCTGAAGTATGTCTATAGAACATGACAGGGAAGGGGCACGTTAATAACCCCCCATTTAACTACATCAGTTCTCTACAAAGATAAAACTCAAAAAGAAAAGAAGAACTTCGAGAAAGTGAGGCAGAGGCGGCGCTCTCGGGGGGGGGGGGGGTCACTTTTTCAAGTGCCCCAAAATTGCCTGTTTTTACATAGAAAAAGTGCCTCTCTATCTTTGCAAAACGGCCCCTTTTTACATAGAAAAGTGTCCCTTTCACTTTGACAAGTGCCCATATTACCTAGTAAAAGAGCCCCTTCCCCTTTTCGACTCTGATAAGCGCCCTTTTATTTTGACACGTACCCCTATTCCTTCGACAAATTCCCACTTTCCTTTGCAATAAGTGTCCATTTTCAATTCATATAAGTGCCCTTTTTAATCTCTAGTAAGTGCCCCTTTTCAACTCTGATAATTGCCCTATTCAAATCTGAGAGGTGCCCCTTTTACTTTAACAAGTGCCCTTGTTTCTTTGTAAGAAGTACCCCTTTCAATGTTACATATTGCTCCGGTTGTCTCATTTTCGCCAGCACAAACGTAGCTAGTTCGCGTATATAGCACTTGATAGTGATTTTGTATGTGAGATTGCTTTGCTAAATATAAAATACAAGAATCTTTTCCATATCTTTAAACTATCATTGATATCTGATAATTAAACAGTTAGTAAAATAAACCTACCAAACTACATAATACAATGAAATACTTGACTGAAAGTAGGGTGATCACACTGCCTGTGCACACAGTCTGTCCCGCGAACACACACACACACAACAGCAGTCAATTGGTAGAAATAGCAATTTTTGTAAATTTATTTAAAAAAAACTGAACAATATTTTTTATTTCACATATATTTCAAGCATACCTTTAACTACAATTCTGTGTAGTTTCATTTTGATAGGCATGTGGGATATATGTTAAATTATTTAATTAGAATATTGTCTTTTCAGCCATGTGTGACATGGCCCGCTGATCGCCCATTGACTCGCACTGCTATTCTGCGTGGTGAAAATGCACCTCAATGTATAAAACACCCCTACAAAAATGCAATATCCTCATGTGTTTCACTCATTAAATCAATTTGTTATTTACACTCAAGGTAGCCACAACTGTACTGGGGTCACCAAATTTTGTTTTTCTCTGAAATTCAGTCCCTGTGGAATGTTATGGCCTGTTGAATTGAATGGTTTCTCGGAAAATCGTCATAAATCCTCAAATCTGACATCTTTCAAATAGCCAAATATACTGTGATGTAGCTTAAAATTTACAAATTCTTATCATATGATCAGTTTTTCTGAATAATTTGTGAAACATATGAGGAAATAGCTGTGATGGTGATCCAAGTAATTTCGATCGCCATATTTTATTGGCATTGCAAAAATATTTGGATTTAAAGGTTAATATTTGGTGTAAATATGATCTATGAATATATGATTTAAAAAATGCCAACAAAATTAACAGTTTGACTTTCCTAAATTGCATAATAAGTGCACGAATATATAATTAGCTGAAATGACCTAATTTGCATATTTGATGAATATTCATGATTTTTTTAAATTTCAAATGAAATATATTTCCATACCTGTCTGATATACATAGGTTTCACTGATGTATCATGTTTGGTTTTGATTTGATTACATATGCGCATATTAATTAGGCGGACTTAGTTATTTTCACAACTTTTTCATATCTGCAGATTCGCAAAAATGGCAAAAATTACTTATTTTGTTGGCTTCTGTTTTCAAAACGGTAATAGATATATGAATTTGTGTTGTTGTATTTTTTACCACAAAGATGATATTTTAGTGTCTGATAATTTAATTTATTATTTGTGTCCAAGAAATGCAATTTTTGCCAATTTGACTATTTCTGGCAGGTTTTTGGGTAATTTTGCGATATCAAAAAAATGGTATAAAATCACAACGCATTGACCGATTTCAATTCTGTTTTTTTGTTGAAGCTTTCATAAAGCTTGATCATTTGCAATCATCAAATAACATATGTTTGTTGTACTTATTTTTGGTGTGCTATACCTACTGAAAGTAGGGGAGTTTGATGTGGTGCACAATTGCACCCCTCCGTTAATAATCGAATAGTCCATGGTGTTCATGAATATTCATCTTTTTGCTTACCTCGGCAAAATGCTTGCCTATACTAAATGGAAAAATTACGGTGGGGGGTTGGATGAAATGGACATAATGAACAAATCAGATCTGATCTATGATAATTCATGCTTCTTATCCTTCGTGTGCTTGACTTATAACCTTACAATCGCGTGGTAAATTGAGTCCAAAGTTTGACTTGCTGTACATGTGTTATATATGCAATTGCGACCTATTTTGATCAAATTACGGTGGGTGAACTTTCAAAAGTCAATGGGACATGAGGGTTTAAACAAAAATAAAAAATAAAAAATTAACGAATATTTTTGTAAAAGTCCATAGGCTAACGTACTTGTTAGGCTGCTGGACTTTGCCGCCAGGGGGCGTTCTCAAATGAGACTAAACGGAGCTATATGAATAACTAACCCGTTTTAACTCGGATAAGGGCTTCTTTTATTTTCAGGTGTGCCCCATTTCCTTTCTAATATGTGCCCCTTTTCCTTATGATAAGTGCCTCCATTAAAAAAAAAAAAAAGCCCGTTTCCCGTTATCATGAATGCCCCTTTAAACCTATGAAAAGCGTCCCTTTTCATTCTTATAAGTGCCCCTTCCCCTCCTGATAAGTGCTCTTTTCATCTCTGATGAATGCCCCTTTTCACCTCTAATAACTGCCCCTTTTATTTTGACACGTGGCCCTTTTCCTTTCTAATAAGTGCTCTTTATTGTTCTTATAAGTGCCCCTTCCCCTTCTGGTAATTACCCCCTTTTTATCCCTCATAAGTGCCCCGTTTATTTTAACATGTGCCTCTTTTTCTTTTTCGTAAGAGCCACTTCGACCTTCTCATAAAAGCCCTCTTTCACCTCCGATAAATTCCCCTATTAAAATATGTTCGGTGCCCCTTTTCTTTCAACAAGTGCACGTTTTCATTTATTATAAGTGCCCCTTTTTCATTCTCATAGGTGCCTCTTTTCATATCTGGTCAGTGCCCCTTTTCATCTCTGATAAATGCCCTTATCAAAATCTGATGGGTGCCCCTTTTCCGTTGACAAATGCCCATTTCCCATTCTCATAAGTTTGCCCATATTCGTCAATGCTGAGTGCCTCTTTTCAAGTGAAAGAAGTGCCACGTGTTCACCTCTAATAATTACCTTTTGTATTTTGACACGTCCTCCTTTTCTTTTCTAATAAGTGTCTTATCCCTTTCGATAAGTGTCTCCTTTTTATCTCATCATTAACCGTGTCCCTAATTCAAAGCGATTAAAAGCAATTTCCCCCAAAGCTCGCTCGCATTTATAGATGTGTTACTTATCAAAGGTCTTTTCAGTCTTCCGTTATGAGAATGTGCTTATACCCCAATCAGTATCGTTTTTCCCACTCTTTATAAGATGTAATTTTTCGCACTGCGACCTCACAAATCTTAAAATTTGTCATCGCTCGCTTCCCTCGCTCTCAAATGAATATTAAGACCATAAGACCCATCTGCAAAGTATGATGCTCAGCCAATATATTGTATGATGTATAAAGAGAAATAAATATCGAAATCATCCCTGATAATGTAATCACAATAGAGGGGTATATACCAATGTCTAACAAAATTGTGTGTTTTCGCCTTGAAATTTCCCTTTGTAGGACCCCTTTTTTTCCAGAAAGTGCCCTTTTTTATTGGTGCCACCCCCCTCCCCCACATTGGAAGTCGCTCCGCCGCTCCTGAAGTGAGGTCCTTGGCCCTTATATACATACCCTTGAATTTCATAAACCGCCTTGGCTTTGGGGTAGACATTTAAACAATGCAATTGTACATTTGTTTGAATTACAGGAATAGGGCTGCCTATAGGTTAATCGACATCCGGGAAATTCTATGTCCATTTCGATAAGAGAGGTAGAGAATCCTTGCTCTCTCAGCTATAGCAACATCTTTCGGTACAATGTACAATACATTCAAATTCACATTCAAGTTCAAATGTATTGATTGTAATCAAAACATTTGAACCCCATGGAAGAACAGTCTTGTCTCTATTGCTTGACTGAACTGGGTGTCCTTCCGACTTCATCATGTCTTCTTCTGTTCTTTTTACATTGTATATTAAGTTTGTTTAATTGTTTATTTTATTATGTTGTAAATGTTCATGTATTTTACTAAAGGCGTCATTAGAGGGACATTTGGAGTGAAAAAATGAGTCATTAAGTAGATATTAGGAAGACAATATGGTGTCCTCTTGAGGTTTTTTACGTTTTATTTCTCATAGAAGGCCCAATTTGTTTATATATCTCTCTAAATATATATGTAATTTCACTAAAGGCGTCATTGGAGGAACATTTGGAGTGAAAAAATGAGTCATTAAGTAGACATTAGGGTTAGGGTCAGGGTTAGGGTTAAGTTTAGGGTTAGGGTTAGGTTTAGGGTAAGCTTTGAGGGTTAGGGTTAGGGTTTTTATGATGTCCACTTAATGTTCCATGTAGGGTTATATATATATATATCATGTTTTTATTGTGAATTCGGAGAATAAATACATCAAATCAAATCAATTTAGAATCATCCTAAATTTTGTCTTCGCAAAGGATAACAACAATCAAAATTATATTCGATAACAATACAGTTCACAAATACATGTACAATTTAGTGCAATTGTGAAAATGATAATTATCAGATATAGGTAACATTATTGTATAGTACTAGTACCACATCCCTCTTAAGGGAAAATACATGTAGTTTATTGATTCTCCTTTGGGGCACCGTCTCCCGAACATTTCGTGCTTTAAAAAGCGACCATTTGTGGTCGCTTTTTAAAGCACGAAATGTTACCCGACTGTAGGATCATACCTGAACTTGAATATCCACCATCATGTTCAGTGATTACGGCAAAAATGACGACTGTGGTTTACAAAAAGGGACTCTATCAAAACTTGGAAATAAGATTTGAGGCCGGTAAATTAGTGTCCAATGTCCATGCCATTTCACCACTGGTGTTTAATGTTGCTGCATCGTCAAAATTTGTAATTACTTTCTGATTATAATTATATATTTTTTTATTATGGTTTGCTCAGTTTTCATTTCCGAAAGATGATCTCACATTTGATTTGTCCGGTTTCATATTCTGCTCCTGGCTTTATTTAATTAACGATATATGATTTTTGTTCTAGGATTCGAGGTTCTAATGGGAGTTTGGGTTATACACACAGATAAATAAAAGGTGTTCTTGGGGAGGAAAACGAAATTGGAAAAAAAAGGCGCCCCCTATTACACATTTTAGGGAGTAAAACACGGAAATACGCAAGGGTGTATATTTGAGGGATATAATTTTACACCCTATTTTAGTCAAACGAGCTATGATTGGTCAGTGCATATGCGCATGCGCTACAGCAATGGCGCATCGTGTCAATATAGGTACTGCCAAATGAAGAAAAATTAGCATAATTCACATATTTTAGTCATGTTAGGGGAATTATTATGTTTCATTTGGGCATATTATTTGTGTGAAAGTTATCCGATCAAGAATAAGGGGTTGTACCGAAGTTCTTACCGTCTGCACTTGTGTTGAGTTCACACTAATTGTTGTTTAGGTAAGCATTAAATCCTTTCAACATATAACTCGACATTCTGGTCTGATTTCTTTAGAGCAGTGAAACGTAGACAAAAGGGTGAGAATCAGTGACTGTTAGGTGATTACGAAGCATGGATGAATGATTGCTCGAGAGATGATCAATTGGTTGATGCTGTGTATAAAAAGGGTGTAGATTTACTCCCCACAGGGTGTTGAATTGATCATAAAGGGTATAAAATTCAATCCCATGGGTGTAAATTTGAACCCATTTTTCATGTAAATGGAACCAAAAGGTAAAAATGAATTACTCCCTACATTGGGGAGTAAATTTACTCCCTGAGGGATGTCACTTATGTGACAAGCAGTTACTCCCTATAGGGAGTCAATTTACACCTACTTTTCTCTGTGTGTATGCTCATGATGTTTTGTCCACTGAAGAAGTTTGGAATTTGATTACTGTTACAAACTGACCACGGAGCTAGCACTTATTATCACAGAATCGTAATGTCGTACTTGCGATGTTTGTGGTGAGATATTAGCATTATACTGCACATAATTTATTTTTGTTACAAAAAGTGTCAATTTCATTTTTAGGTGATGTTGATCATAAAATAGACATTTTGTTGATCATTTAATTGTTATACTTATACTTTCAATTTTTTTAAATAGTTATTCTTATTGTTGTATGATAACAATGAGACAACAACAAACAAGTTTAAGGCCATATACATTTCAATCAAATGAAGTCAATATTTTAATTTCCTCTAAATGAATCACACATTATAATGCTCCAAATATGAGCATGGAATCTAACATCATGTAATATCATAAAGTATAAAGTATATCGACACACGGAGACCAAAACATTAATACACACATGAAAATGCTAATTCTAGGCCTATAATCTTACCTGATATGCACAACACACATTGAGATATTTACATGTATAATGAATGATATAGGCTAGCAAAATCTCTTAATATTAGGTATAGCACACCAAAAATAAGTACAACAAACACATGTTATTTGATGATTGCAAATGATCAAGCTTTATGAAAGCTTCAAAAAACAAAAAACAGAATTGAAATCGGTCAATGCGTTGTGATTTAATACCATTTTTTTGATATCGCAAAATTACCGAAAAACCTGCCAGAAATGGTCAAATTGGCAAAAATGGCAAAATTCGACAAAGTTGACAACTTAATTCATCACTTTCTCGGACACAAATAATAAATTAAATTATCAGACACTAAAATATCATCTTTGTGGTAAAAAATACAAAAAAGAAAATTCATATATCTATTACCGTTTTGAAAACAGAAGCAAACAAAATGAGTCATTTTTGCCATTTTTGCGAATCTGCAGATATGAAAAAGTTGTGAAAATAACTAAGTCAGTCTAATTAATATGCGCATATGTAATCAAATCAAAACCGAACATGATACATCAATGAAACCTATGTATATCAGACAGGTATGGAAATATATTTTTTTTTTGAAGAAAAAAAAATTATGAATATTCATCAAATATGCAAATTAGGTCATTTCAGCTAATTATATATATAGGAAAGTCAAACTGTTCATTTTGTTGGCATTTTTTAAAATCATATATTTATAGATCATATTTACACCAAATATTAATATTAAATTCCAAATATTTTTGCAATGCCAATAAAATATGGCGATGGAAATTACTTGGATCACCGTTACAGCTATTTCCTCATATGTTTCACAAGTTATTCAGAAAAACCGAACAAATGGTAAGAATCTGCAGACTTTCAGCTACATCACAGTATAGTTTCTTTAAAAAAATGTCAGATTTGAGGATTTATGACGATTTTCCGAGAAACCATTCAATTCAACAGGCCATAACATTCCACAGGGACTGAATTTCAGAGAAAAACAAAATTTGGTGACCCCAGTACAGTTGTGGCTACCTTGAGTGTAAATAACAAATTGATTCAATGAGTGAAACACATAAGAATATTGCATTTTTGTAGGGGAGTTTTATACATTGAAGTGCATTTTCACCACGCAGAATAACAGTCAATGGGCGATCAGCGGGCCATGTCACACATGGCTGAAAAGACAATATTCTAATTAATAATTTAACATATTTCCCACATGCCCATAACAATGAAACTACACAGAATTGTAGTTAAAGGTATGCTTGAAAGATATGTGAAATAAAAAATTAAAAATATTGTTCAGTTTTTTTAAAATAAATTTACGAAAATTGCTATTTCTACCAACTGACTGATGTTGTGTGTGTGTATGTGCATGGGGCAGACTGTGTGCACAGGCAGTGTGATCACCCTATTAATATGCACAGCACACCTTATGAATTCAAGCCAAATATATAATATCAATAAACAATATAGATATATCATTCTCGATGTAAATAACTGCATTAAACACAGAGCAAGATAACAATATCATTCTGCAAGTGTTCTCATAACAATATCATTAGACGTAGCTATAAAAACCATGCTGAGTACTGATTAATGATATTAGGGCCCCGTTCCCGGGTTTATTTAATTAACGATATATGGTTACAGGAATCTAGGTACTAATGGGATTTTGGGTTATATCCTCATTATGTCCAGGTTAAAGGGCAAGTCCACTCCAAAAATAACTTAATTACAATAGAAGCAGAAAAATCAGACAAAGCAATCAAAACAGGTTTGAGCCAAATCGGATAACTTATAAGAAAGTTTTGATTTTTTGAAAAAAGTATGTAAAACCATGAAATAATGGAAATCACTACACAAATTGACAATTTGGTTATCAGTTTGTGATGTCATGTCCTCACTATTTATCAATTGCTTAATATATTTTAATCCCATTTATTTTCCTTTTTATCCCCCAAAACTTGATTTCCCCATGCCTTTGCCCAGGTTATATGATTTGTATCATATTGCGCGCATGACATTTCACAAAATCTTTTATGAATTTTGAAGAATTGATACTATTATCTGAATATTTTATATTCATAATTATTGATTTTTATATAAATAGTTTATCAAAATTCACATTTTTCATGATTTAACTGAAACAAATTACTCTATGCTAAATATGTTACTCATTGCGGATATAGTATCGAAAATAATATCGCTAGTGATATTCGTTTGTCTCGCAATGTGGTCAATAAGGAATCTAAAAGATCACGACGTTTCGTATGCTACTGCGATACTTCGTCAGGTGATAAAAACTATTGTAAGCAAGGGTCTTTTATACTTTACGGGAGGACCGGCGGAGCGGTCTATAATTCGATCGATAATAAATATTGGAACAATAACGCCCAATGCCTATTGGTCGACGCACACGGTGATCGACCAATCACCAAGGCCGCTGGTTCGGCCGCTGGTTCGGCTGATGCACCAGGCCTATTGGCCGACGCATACGGTACTCAACCAATCAACGGGCCGCTGGCTCGGGCCGTCTGCTGAATGGAATCGACCGTTGTTGGCTGGCAGGACGGCGAGTGTCATGGCGGCGTATCGTCCGCATCCAAAATTCGGGGATATCGATCCCGTTGTCTCTGTTGAAATTATTAGGATTGAGACGGATATTGATAGCTTCTTTTACCCTCCGTGTATACCAATGCCGTTCCTGGGAAAGGCACTGAACCCCGTCCCAGTCTGGTTGATGCTGGTTATCCCAAGCATGTTCGGCTACGGCTGAGTTGTCAGTTCGACGGAGTCTGACGTCCCTCTTATGCTCAGTGATTCTTTCTTTTATCGGACGGGCAGTTTCACCGATGTAGGATCTATCACATCCTTTACAAGGGATGTTGTACACAATGCCGTCCCGTCTATGTGGAGGAATTGAATCCTTGGGGCGTGTAAGTAAGTTGTTGACGTAGGTTGGTATCTGATCTGAAAACCGTTCGAATGCCATGGCTCTCTAGGCGGCGCTTGAGTTGTTGGGAGACCCCATCAATGTACGGCAAGACTGTAAAAGTCTTGTATACCTTCTGATCCCTGGGTTCCGACGATCTATTCTTGGTATTGTGTATAAAACGGCGTGGGTAACCGTTGAGACTCAGGGCACTGCGAACACGGGTCCGTTCTTTGCATGGCTGTTGTGGCCTTGTCACAATGCGTGAAGCTCTGTCAAATAGACATTTCACTAGACCTCTCTTCACCGATATGGGATGGTGAGAGTCAAACGCTATGTACTGGTCTGTGTGGGTAGGCTTCCTATAGACTGAGGTGGAGAGCCTATGGTTGTCGTGTCTATGAACTAGAGTGTCTAAGAATGCTATCTTCCCTTCACACTCTATCTCTGATGTGAACTGGATGGTTGGTTCAAGGCTATTCATGTGTTTAAGCAGCTTATCTGTTTCAGAGATGGGAACTATGATGAAGGTGTCATCTACGTATCTCTTCCAAACACGAGGCAAGCAAGAGAGGGGACATGTGTCCAACGCTTCTTCTTCAAAACTCTCCATGTATAGGTTGGCCACGACAGCCGAGACTGGACTGCCCATGGCTGCCCCTTCTGTCTGTTCAACAGAGACAACGGGATCGATATCCCCGAATTTTGGATGCGGACGATACGCCGCCATGACACTCGCCGTCCTGCCAGCCAACAACGGTCGATTCCATTCAGCAGACGGCCCGAGCCAGCGGCCCGTTGATTGGTTGAGTACCGTATGCGTCGGCCAATAGGCCTGGTGCATCAGCCGAACCAGCGGCCGAACCAGCGGCCTTGGTGATTGGTCGATCACCGTGTGCGTCGACCAATAGGCATTGGGCGTTATTGTTCCAATATTTATTATCGATCGAATTATAGACCGCTCCGCCGGTCCTCCCGTAAAGTATAAAATACCCTTGCTTACAATAGTTTTTATCACCTGACGAAGTATCGCAGTAGCATACGAAACGTCGTGATCTTTTAGATTCCTTATTGACCACATTGCGAGACAAACGAATATCACTAGCGATATTATTTTCGAAATTACTCTATATTAGTGCATCCACACAAAAACATATTAGTATCAATCTAACTTGGATGCTGGTGTGAAGAAATAAGGTTCCTAGGATAAAAAAGGAAATTGATATCATCAATATGAAGGAAAAAAAGTAGTAAATAGTGCGGTAATGACGTCACAGACTTATGAGTGAGTTGCCAATTTGTCTTGTGATTTCAAAGTTTTTCATGTCATCAAAAATTCATAACTTTTTTTTATTGGTTATCAGATTTTGTTCAAACCTTTTTTGATTGGTTTGTCTGATTTTGCTGCTTCTATTGAAAGTAAGTTAGTTTTTGGATTGGACTTGCCCTTTAAGGATTATATTTTTGGTCCACTAAAGAAGTTTGGAATTGGATTACTATTACACACTGACCACGGGGCTAGCACTTATTGTCACATAATCTTAATGTCGTACTTGCGATGTTTGTGGTGAGATATTAGCATTATATTGCACATATTATTACAAAAAGTGTCAATTTTATTTTCAGGTTAAATTGATTATTAAATAGACGATTTGTTGATCATTTAATTGTTATACGTTCAATTTTTGTGTGTAGTTATTCTTATCCTTGAGACAATAACAAACAAATTTAAGGTCATGTACATTTCACTCAAACGCACTCAATATTTTGATTTCCTCTAAATGAATCACACGTTGTAATGCTTCAAAAATGAGCATGGAATCTAACGTCATATAATATCATAAAGTACAAAGTATATTCACACCCGGAGACCAACACATTAATACACACATGAAAATGCTAATTCTAGGCCTATAATCTTACTTGATATGCACAACACACATTGAGATATTTACATGTTTATGTAAATAATGAAAGATAGGCTAGCAATATGCACAGCACAACTTATGAATTCAAGCCAGATATATAATATCAACAAATAATATAGATATATCATTCTCGATGTAAATAACTGCATTAAACACATAGCAAGATAACATTATCATTCTGCAAGTGTTCTCATAACAATATCATTAGACGGATCTATGAAAACCATGCCGAGTACTGATTAATGATATCAGGGCCCCATCCTATAAAGAGTTACGATTGATCAAAATCAACCGTAAGTCCTCCAACCAATCGCAAGTTTCCAGTCCCCTATCTCTTATGTAGATAGTTGTGATTGATATCAATCGCAAATAAGTTGCGATTGATTTTATTTGCGATTAATATCAATTCTTTAGTAGACGGGGCCCAGACATTCATGGATAAGACGCAAGAACATTTAGATGGCTATCAGAGCAGGAGGTTCCAAGGAGGTTCCAAGGCCTCGAATGATCCTTAAATACTTATGTGTGTTCGGTCAGTGGCGGATTTGTTTAATTAGTATATATATATATATATATATTTTTTTTTTTTTTTAGGGGGGGGGGGGGTGCACAACCGGGTCGTGCCACCGTTATACAACTCTATCTAGTATACCTTAAGGGCAAATGACCCCCCCCCAAAATTGTTTCCCTTTTGTCACTTTCAAATATTAGAAACTAAAGGTACCTGAAGATAGAAAGATTCCCCTGTGAGAGGTTTTTAGATCCCCCCCATTCGTTCCTGTTGTAGGATATATGTGGGCAGGGAGCGTGGGTGTGGGAGAGGGTGAAACTGACCTACTGTACCTAGGAACACTACCACTCCCCTCTATGTGATATCATTTCATTTCAAATAAGATGGTTTGGCCACCGTGACCATGCATCAATGGCATGATCAGACGTGTACCTTATTGCTTGTTTCATTCCATCTTTACCCCTTTCTCTTTATCTAACAACATTTATTTCTACATAAAATGTACATGTATTCTATCACATTTCAGATCACATCTAAGAGCTGATAAATGCCTCCTCAGATTCAAAGCGATAAACCCAAAAGATCCGTCATTATAATATTATATTATATAAAGCCGTTGTTGCACACAGCTAGATATTTTCTTTACTCGTTCTTCACCATTGATCTCTACCATAGATGACACCAATCGGTCGAATAGTTCAAGTTTTACTCATCAGAAAACAATGGTTGGCCAAACTCTCTTAATCAATGACATAGTATGATGGACGCCTTGCTCATAATACGATAACTATCTACTTCTTTTGATAGCATAGGTTTTCGCGCACGCCTATTTCTCTCTATGAAACTTTGCAAGGTATCACTAAATTACATTAAATGTCAAGCAATATAGTAAAAATGTTGTATACTACAATATTCATATTACATAGCGAGTCATATATTTCTATGCGTTTAGAAGAAGAAAAAAAAAACTCAATATTGACGAAAACGATAAACACGCAGTGTATTCGTACATTTTGATAAATAATACATTCGATTTATAAAAAAACACAACTTTAAACCTTATTAGAAACATGAGGAACGATTACAAGACAACACCTTTTAAATCGTGAATGAGAGAAATCAAGTGAATAAAATAAATTAATACAAACTGTTAATAAATCAGGAACCCCGTTGCATAAAACCTACCACTGATAGTTACTTCCATGGAAATCTTGATTGATTGGCTTTTGAGCGATGTTGCCATTTTAGTTCATATTGATGGCAAAGTTACCATCAATGGTATGTTTTATGCAACTAGGCCCTGATGATGAACAACAAGAGTGTGATAATTCAAATATTTCAGTAGAAATAATACATAATGCAGATAGGAAGAAATTACGTGATTACATCAGGGAAGAGAAATTAAATGCTTTCAATAGAAATATATTACTATTTTAAAAGATTTAAAGAAAGCATGTGTAAGACTTGTGTGCACCCCCCCCCCAAAAAAAAAAGCACCTGTTTTCATTTAGTGTTATTGGTTGGCAATCAGGCATTTGATTACATCAAAAATACTTTTGATTGATTACAAGGCAGTGAATGGTCAAGCCCCAAACTATCTGTCTGAATTGTTTGCATTGACTGAAAGTGCCTGCAAATCAAAAGGCAATGAAAGGGAAGAATAGAGAGACAAGTGAAAGAACAAAGTTTTAAACATGACACCCCCTAAAAATTCCTATTTATGTAACGATTCTCAATCTAGTAAAACAAACCACATCCCTGCATCCCTCTCTTTGTTGTTTATTTTTTATTTCATTTAACACAAAATCATATATATTTCACCAGGGTAGCCCATTCACCAAAAGTTCGTCTTCCATGAGGCCCTGAAAATACATCACAACTTTATACAGTCAAAAAAATTAAAATACAACCAAAGGAGCATAAACAATTAAATTACTGTTAATTAGTAATATACATTATAAACGAATTCAGTGAAATTGTACAAGACTTAAAACATAATAAATAATCAATCAATAATGAAGCCGGAAATAATGAGCATGACAAAAAAATACAAGAGTCACTTGCTGAGAGACGAAAGATAAAGAAATATAGGAAGAAAGAAAGAAAGACAGAAAGAAAGACAGAAAGAAAGAAAGAAAGAAGAGGGAAAAGGCAAGGAGAGCAAGAGAAAGATTGCGATAACGTAAGAATGAAGGCACCATAGTAACAAGGGAGGAAAGAGAGCAAAACTATAGGGAGTAGAAAAAACAGAGTCGCTTTCCAAATGGAAACAGGTTCTTTATTTCTACCCGTCTTCTGATTGTATCTGATTTCAAACCATGACACTTTTGATGTGCTCCTACAGCAGCACCTGACACACGGTGTGGTAGTTGCGGTTGCACTGGATATTGTCCCACTTCCCACTGAACAAATAAACGACTACACAATGTTGACCATATCTGCTCGGCTCGCCATCGTCCCAATCTACAGGAGAGAAAGAATTCATTATGATTCAAAATAAAGATATATTTGATATTGTTGTTCCATAGCAGGACATTAATTTTTTTTAAATTTTTTTAATGACGTAAACTGTAATACGCTTCACATTTAGTTATCGTATAATGGAGCTCTCACACTCTGCCGTGTAGGCCTACCGTCCACCTGCCGGGCTATTAAAAAACAACAGAGTCCAGAACGTTGGGTTTTGAGCGAACTTGTCCCCGGCCGCAAAAAAAAAATTCATAAAATTAATCTTTTCACCGTTTCGTTGCCATCTTCTGACCGTTCTCACCGGCCGCATACCGGGTGTTGAACGTGCTTCTACCGTCTTCACCGCCCAGATTGACTTTTGTTGAAAATTTTGGCCGTTTCCATACCGGGCCCATACCGGGTCTCGAACGTGTGCACCGGGTTTGTAGCAGCCACCTACCAGTCACTTAGCGTCCCCTCACCGCTCGGAGCGTCCTGTGAGCGAGTCCCCGGACTGCTGACGTCATGACACGACTGCCATAAATACCGCGATTTGAACGGCAACGCTTACAACCCGTTGCAGACGGTGGATTTTTTTTTGCCCGTTCATCACTGTTCTGTAACGGGTTATGAGCGTGTTGTGAACGTGTTCATACAGTGTGACCGTTTTCATAACGTATTAATACCGTCCTCATACCGTTCAACACCGTCCTCTTGCCGCTTACTTGCGGCCGGTGCCAGCCGGCCAAAGTTTTGAACATGCCCAAAACTTCCGCCGGGTCCCACCGGGTGTAAATAAGCGCCAACGCCCTATTAACGTGTTGCCCGCTTTGATAACGAACCACCGTGTGCCCTCGCCGTTCTCCACCGTCCGCAGACATTTTCGCGCACGGTGGCACACGGTAGGCCTACACGGCAGAGTGTGAGAGTCACTTAACACATCGCTCACTGAATACGCACAGAACCTTTGCTGCCCGCAGTTGCTATTCATTTACCCCCCCCCCCCCCCCCTCCACAAAAAACACGTCTGCTTTCTTGCCGCGGTTTACAACGTCATTTCTGAACGATCCTCTCGATGCGATACTTACTATCTTGAGTATGGTGAGATCCCGTACCGTCCACGTCACAGATGAACGTACCTTCATTTTCCTTGTCATTGCAGTTGATCCAGACCTTGGTACTAAGTGGAAAAAGACCCTTAATTTTTTCGAATTCGGGAACGTTATCAACAAACAGTAAAGACGGGTCCTTTTCTCCTGTTTCAGTGGTGACAAGATCCAGGTTGGTGCATAGATTTTTGGCTTCTTGCCAGGATCGTTTGTCTTCAGCAAGATAGTAACACTTGGAGGATGTGCACTTCCAATTCGAATCTGCAAAGGATTAAGAAAACATATGAATGAGGTGGTTATTTTTTGTTCTTCAAGTATTGGATTATAGAGCTGAGGAAGGAAGGAGTTGAGGAGGAGTTCACTTCATATCTGTTATGAATTGATATCATGCAATTACAATTACAGACGAGGCTCATTCCTACAAGTTCTTGCCCATATAGCGTATAATCTTCTCCTATAGTAAAAGAAAGAGGCAGAATGAAAACTAATATTTGTTGGTTGTAACAACATCAAGCACATCACCGTCGCTACTTTGACATCAAGTGACATGATGAATGAATTATCATCGGCGGAGGTGAGTACTAAGGCCATTTCAAACTCCCTTGCAGGTATCATAAAAACAATTCTTTTTAAATTAAAAAGCTGAAAATGTTTTTGGCGGCTGTCGGCATGGTTTGGGGTAAATAATGGTGATATGTAAAGTACGAGCTCTCACACGATAGGTCATCCCAACGTAAGGTTGTGGTAGAACTAGAAAGCAGAAGAAAGACGGAGGAATAGGGAGACCACACCGCCGAATTGATTAATGTCCATTGTTTTCACCATGCGTGCCTGAAATTAGATTATATGGAGTAACTTGGGGTAGCCTAAAAGGAGTTTGGCTGTGACACTGATGTGCAGGCGCGTAGCCAGAGTTTGATATTTGGGGGGGCACATACATGTAATCGATCGAGGTCAAAAAAAGGGGTCTACAAAATTTCAACCGATCCTGGAAATTTTAGGGGGGGGCCCGTGCCCCCCCCCCCCGTGCCCCCCCCCCCCCCGTGGCTACGCGCCTGCTGATGTGCCCTTCGTGTATTACATTCTGAATCACAAAATGCAAATATTACCAAAATATTCATGTATCCTGCCCAAAATCATAAACACGCCAACTTCCGAGGGAAACGTGGACAATATAGGACATTATAACGTTAATGATAACTGGGAAATTAGAAGAGTAGAAATTATCATATAAATTATAGCTTTGTGATCAAGTTGCCAATTCGTCCCATTAAGATAAAGTGGTAATTTGTCATCAAAACTCTGATCTATCATTTATCCCATTTTTCCAAACAGGAGTGGACCTCTGACGGGGTGGCATCCACTGATAGATCAAAGAAAAAAAATAACAGAAAAGCTTTTTTATTTGCTATCTATAACTAACACCCGTCCAGGTTCGACGTTTTGTGATATGATTTCTCTTCAGAAGTGTTAATTGGGTTTTAATAATCTAGAGTCTTTTAACTTAAGCTCGTAAATACATACACTTACTGAAACATTATGTAAAATGGGCAATATTATGACTTATTCGGCTTCAGTAAAACGGTTGAAATTATTATTCATCACATTATTATTCGCACTGCTTGGGGCTGCAAGCATGATACTATTTACTAATATCCCGTAAATAGCAATAATATTAATCAAAATGATTTCGATCACACGGTTATTCTTTTTCATTACAACTCAATTATCAAATTATTATATAGTTTTTGTTTAAAGGTACTAGACTATGTCCTATTTGCAGGCCCAAAAATGAAAAGGTTAAATTCCAACGGCATTTTAAAGATAATACTAATTTAGAACTTCCCTTAAAAAAGGGGGCTTGAAAATGTCTTTAAGTGGGAAAATAACGACTATTAGTTGTCGAATCGACTTAAGAGCTATAGAGCCAGTAAGTAAGTAGTCTAATTTTCAGACCATTGTACCGAATGGTCATACGTTTTATGCTGCGCAAAGATTCAATCAGTTTAATTTTGGCCATTACAAGAAGTGGGTTATTGATGTAGACATATGCTCATGAACCCTTTACAGTGCATTTCATGTATGTTATTACCAAAGAAGAAAAAAGCCAGTCAGTCACTCAATAGTGTCTGACAGTGAAGTCTAACAAGTAAACGGATTTCCTTGCATAATATGAATATTAGAACACTGCTAACGTTTAAATTTCACAGATAGGACATACATGACATATTCATAATTCCTGCAAAGTTCTACAGAATTCGATGCTGGCTGCAAAAGGGACATAGTATCTTTAAAATGAGTTGTTTTTATTTCTTTATTGCAGCCAAAGGTTGGATTTCAAAAACAAATAAAAACAAACAAACAGATAATATCAATGCCAACAATAATTTGCATAATGAAAGTGTAGAGTTTTATGCATAAATAAATGAATAACAATCTTTTAGCTACATCAAACTATTACACAATATCAAATAAATCCGTTAGCTTATAAGAAAGATATAATTGCATATGATTGTAATATCATGGGAAGTAGGTGGGGTAGATATGTCTATTTTAAGTTGATTTGTTTATATTCAAAAGGATTTTAAAAGGGAACAACAATAACGATTTTAAGAAAAGCACAGGTCACAAACGCGACATAAATTAGGAATCAATTTATTTTAAGTGATGATGGCGTGCATTGTCTGTTGAGAGACAGAAGCTTTACGGCGTTAATTCATATTCGGTAAGCACTATATAGGCACCAGTCCTGCAGCCGTGAGCTCATGAATATTCATTCGCCGCGCGTGTCGCTAACGCTGCTATAGCTAGCATGGGAGCAATATTGATAACATTGAGCGGTTTGTAAAAACTATATAAATTATATTGGAAACTCATGCATACATTTTAGTAGTTGATAGGTTCTTAGGCGTCACGTCAAAAATGTCTTAGCATGCTGCACGCCGGGGGTTCGGGTCGCACGCCAAAAGCATGCCCCTAATCTTCCAGACCTCACGCATCCGGTTTGCTTCACTCGATCAACTGATTACCTCATGCCGCTTGCGTCCACACGACACTCTGAGCATGCTACACGCAAGGAGCATGCGTAGCTTAGCGCTGAAGATTATCCCAGTGCGCCTGCATCGGGTATGGGTCTTTAAAAATACTAATATTGCGCTCTGCTCGCAGTCGGCACGCCATGTTCATGTTGGCTCGTTTAATATTAAACCTGTTCTTTCCGGTATTAAACCTGGTAGACGTCTTTACAAGCCTAAAATTGCCTTTCCCTGCCACTAATTCACTAAAGTAGTGGACTTGAGGGTATTTCCAAAGTATTTACTATCATTATCCATTACTCCTGTTGTTTTGGTACTTTCATATTATTCATTATAATTGTACTTTTTCATAAAACATGTCAAGTTTTCTCCAACATGAAATTCGTAGAGCAGCGTATTTACAGCTCCGCGATGTCTGAACCATAGTGATTTTCGCTGATACCTTTCCATACAATGTTTTTTAATTTTTATTTTGGTCCAGTTTTGAGGAAAATTTCGCAACAACTCAGCTAGTCGGTGAATAAGCGGGGGGGGGGGGGGGGGGGGGGGAGGGAGTAAGAGCACTTTTTTTTTTTGTCTTGGAAATTGGAAAATTATGCCGACCGATATTTCGTTCAGTAGGGGGGGGGGGGGGCGGGCGGGAATCATTTTTTTGTTGGTCACCCTTTTATGGCAAAAGTTTTTTTTTTTTTTAATTAAAAACAAATTGAGGGGAGGGATGGGTTTTTCTCCTCCAAAACACACATTAAAAAAAAGTAGGGAAGGGGTTAACCCTGTGTACGCGCCTGTCCTCGGTCAGGTTAATTGTTCCTCTTACGCAACTTAGCTGTAGGTGGGCCGAGACTCAACTCTTTTCGCATACTCTATATAGGTCTCAAATTCTTTCAAATATTTCTGTGTCATTTTTGTTTGTATATTCTTCGTCAATACTTACAAACTATAATTGTCAAAATTTGCCAATACTGTACTTACAAACTATGACGTTTCCCTTATCATCTTCCGCTCTAGAATCCTATTTTTTATTTGTTTATTTGTTGAGTCCTTTTCACATTTTTCTTGTTTCCCTCTTCAAGATTAATTCTGTTTTTGTAAGGTATTCATGCTATTTTTTTTTAAATATAAATAATTTTACCCGTTCCTTCCGGGAACCGTGGAGCGCACTTACAGACGGGAATCTGGTATGCCATGTTCCCATAATAGGCAAGTAAATGACGTCTTTACAAGCCTAAAGTTGCCATTCCCTGCCATTAATTCACTAAACTAGTATACTTGATAGCATATAATCAACGTACACTTTATTTTGATGAAACAGAGCTCTACAATCAAAATCAAAATTTTTACTTTCTTATTTTGTGTACAGTAATATTCTTCTCATTTCGACACTATCAGCCGCGCATTCTCTATTTTCGTTCCCTATGATAAATATAAGGTATTTGTGTTGATCATCAGGGATATGTTATAAATATTTATCTCAAAGAAGGAATGATGCTGGCTTGCAAGCAAATGGCAGAATAGAAAACAATATGAAAAATGAAGATGGAAAACGACATTGACGGATAGACAGAGAGAGAGAGAGAAAAAAAAGAGGGAGAGAGAGAGAGAGAGAGGAAGATACAGAAATAAAGAGAGAGAGGGGGTAGAAAGATTGACGAAGGTTATATAGTAACATTCTTCTCATTTCGAAATCAGCCGTTCGTTCCGTTTTTTCCTTCTTTGTATCAAGGTTATAAATGGTATAAAGATTTTTCTCAAAGTCGAAAGGAATAATTTGGAATAAAAACAAATAGCGGAACGGAAAAAAGTACGAGAAGAGAAATTGAGAATTGCGTTGAGAGAGTAAGCGAGAGAGAGGAGCAATCAGTTCTCCTATCATCTTTTCGTTTGTGACATTTTACTTAATCACAACTTCTTATTTTTCTCTCCTATCACCGCCCCCCCCCCCCTCCCGCTCTGGTTTCTTCTTTTAATAGTTTCATTTTATCGTGGTTATTATATTTCCGCTAAAGTATGTTTTGATCGGCTCTCGAATTTGCACGTTCGATAAATGTACGGTTGGTTGCATGTTTATAATCTTGGGCTAATTATTTTGTATTGGATTTGGGGGTAACTAATGATCAAATGGAATTTTGCATGTTTAAGTGTTTATACAGTGTTACAGAAAAGTGTTTGTGTTTAGTGGTTTCCCAGTGTATTAATGTTTGGGTTAATTCATCTCCGTCCTCTCTCTTTTCCTTTCTTAGCCTTTCTTCCCTCTCGATCAATCCTATTGTTTCATTTCATATTGATTATTTCTGAGCTAGTAAATATGATAACCATCTTCCTTCCCTTGCATTTATGTCAACTTAAAGTATAAACACGCAATATAATGTTGTTGTTCTTGTTTCCCTGTTAAATACATTTTTGTCAGTATCTAATTTCGATTCTTTCACTCAAATTCTATCACAATCACTAACATTATGGCGCATAATATATATGAACGCAACGTAGCAAGAGCGTGAAAGACTAGTTGATTAGTTAAAAGAGAGGGAATGGAGGGGCGGGTAGGTCGATGAACAGAGGGGAAGCGTTGTCCGTGAATTGTTCGTGACATCAAATCAATACACTACTGTTTAATTTCACCATATAGGCAGGCGGGGTTGGGCAAAGGCAACATTGAATGTCCGCGATCCCATTGTTACCTCTATATACTATAAGCCGACCAAAATATCTAATTACATATAGATAGGCACAAACCCTCAGAACATATTTTAAGGGTTTATTGTGTCAATTATTATAATTACATATTTTGATAAGCTCTCATAGGTTTCTGGGGTAACAATAAATTGATCAAATAGAATGTAAAATCAACGTTTGCGTGTTTAAGTGTTTATAAAGTGTTACAGAAAAGTAATTTGTGTTTAAGTGGTTTCCCAGTGTATTATTTCTTTGGTTAATTCATATCTTTCCTCTCTCTCTCTCTCTCTCTCTCTCTCTCTCTCTCTTTTCCTCTCTCTAGCTTTACTTCCCTCTCGATCACTCATGTTGTTTCATTTCATATTGATTATTACTGAACTATTAATCAAATATGATACCCACCTTCCTTCCCTTGTATTTATGTCAACTTAAACTATGAACGAGCAATATAATTTGTTGTTGTTCTTGTTTCCCTGTTTAATACTTTTTCGTCATTATCTTTTTTCGATTCTTTGCTCAAAATCTATCACAATCACTAATATAGCGCATCATAAATGAAAGCAACGTAGCCATAGCGTGAAAGGCGAGTTTCATTATTTTAATAGAGAGGGGGAGGGGGTGGGGGTGGTGCCGTATTGATTATTTCGGAACTAGTAAATATTATACCCATCTTCCTTCCCTTGCATTTATGTCAACTTAAACTATAAACAAGCTATTCATGTTGTTGTTCTTGTTTCCCTGTTAAATACTTTTTTGTCATTATCTAATTTCGATTCTTTCGCTCAAAATCTATCACAATCACTAACATAATATGGCGCATAATTTATGAACGCAACTTAGCCATAGCGTGAAAGACTAGTTTATTAGTTTAAAAGAGAGGGAGTGGGAGGGGGGGGGGGGGGGGGTCGAAGAACAAAAGGGAAGTGGCGTCCCGTGTATTGTTCGTGACATCCAATCAATACACTACTGTTCAATGATCGCGATCCCATTGTTACCTCTATATGCTATAAGCCGACCAAAACATCTAATTACACATAGGTGAGGCATAAACCCTCAAAACACTACTTGGATGAGGTGTATCGTACATTATATGCTCACTTATATAAATACGAATAACATCTGTATAGGTCATCATCAGCTCAAAGTTAAGCATTTGAGTGTTTATATACACCTCAAATTTTTAAACATTTTTTAAAGTTTGTGTATAACTTAAACCCGAAATAAACACATATGAGTGATAATAAACACGTTATAATTGTTATATATCGTGTTTAAGTATTTATAGATGAGAAAACTATGTTTAGGGATGTGTTATACACCCCGTTCCACTACATGTATTTACGTTTTAAGGGTTTAATGTGTCAATTATAATTACATATTTTGATAAGCTCTCGAGTTTGTACGTTCTATAAGTCTTAAGTCGGTTGTATGTTTATAATCTTGGGGGAATTCTTGAATTGGTTTCTGGGGTAACAAATGATCAAATAGAATTAAAAATCAATGTTTGCGTGTTTAAGTGTTTATAAAGTGTTACAGAAAAGTATTTGTGTTTAAGTGGTTTCCCAGTGAATTATTTCTTTGATTAATTCATCTCTTTCCTCTCTCACTCTTCCTCTCTCTAGCTTTTCTTCCCTCTCGATTACTCCTATTGTTTCATTTCATATTGATTATTACTGAACTATTAATCAAATATGATACCCACCTTCCTTCCCTTGCATTAACGTCAACTTAAACTATAAACAAGCAATATAATGTAGTTCTTGTTAAACTGTTAAATACTTGTTTGTCATTATCAAATTTCGAATCTTTCGCTCAAAATCTATCAAAATCAACAACATAATATGACGCATAAGATATGCACGCACCGTAGCCATAGTGTGAAAGGCGAGTTTCATTATTTTAACAGAGAGGGGGAGGGGGTGGGGGGGGGGGGGGAAGGGGATGGTGCCGTATTGATTATTTCGGAACTAGTAAATATTATACCCATCTTCCTTCCCTTGCATTTATGTCAACTTAAACTATAAACAAGCTATTCATGTTATTGTTCTTGTTTCCCTGTTAAATACTTTTTTGTCATTATCTAATTTCGATTCTTTCGCTCAAAATCTATCACAATCACTAACATAATATGGCGCATAATTTATGAACGCAACTTAGCCATAGCGTGAAAGACTAGTTTATTAGTTTAAAAGAGAGGGAGTGGGAGGGGGGTCGAAGAACAAAGGGGAAGTGGTGTCCGGTGTATTGTTCGTGACATCCAATCAATACAATACTGTTTAATGTTCGCGATCCCATTGTTACCTCTATATACTATAAGCCGACCAAAACATCTAATTACACATAGGTGAGGCATAAACCCTCAAAACACTACTTGGATGAGGTGTATCGTACATTATATGCTCACTTATATAAACATAAATAATATTTTTATAGCCCATCATCAGCTCAAAGTTAGGCATTTGAGTGTTTATAAACCTCAAATTTTTAAACATTTGTTGAAGTTTGTGTATAATTTAAACACGAAATAAACTCATTATGAGTGATAATAAACACGTGATAATTGTTATATATCGTGTTAAGGTATTAATAGATGAAATACACCCCCTTCCAGTACATGTATTTACGTTTTAAGGGTTTAAAGTTTCAATTAAAGTTACATATTTTGATCGGCTCTCGAGTTTGTACGTTCTATACGTCTCAAGTTGGTTGTATGTTTATAATCTTGTGGGCATTATTTTGTATTGATTTCTGAGGTAACAAATGATCAAATGGAATTTAAAATCAACGTTTGCGTGTTTAAGTGTTTAAGTGTTACAGAAAAGTATTTGTGTTTAGTAGTTTCCCAGTGTATTAGTGTTTGGGTTAATTCATCTCCTTCCTCTCTCGTTTCCTCTCTCTAGCTTTTCTCCCCTCTCGAGCACTCCTATGTTTCATTTCATATTGATTATTTCTGAAGTAGTAAATATGATACCCATCTTCCTAATTCCCTTGTATTTATGTCAACTTAAACTATAAACAAGCAATTTAATGTTGTTCTTGTTTCCCTGTTTAATACTTTTTAGTCAGTATTCTTTCGCTCAAAATCTATCACAATCACTAACATAATATGGCGCATAATATATGAACGCGCCTTAGCCATAGCGTGAAAGCTAGCGAATCAATAGAGAGGGGAATATAAACCCGAGATATACCTGACTGCACTAAAACCGTCGAATTTGAACGCAAGACAAATTAATTTGAATGACAAACTCGCAAATTTGGCCGGGAAATCCTATACCTCTATTATTACGTACACTATGATTAGAACGCGCTAATGGATCGGCGGCCTGGGATAAACGATGGGACTGACAAAAGTGAAAGGAGCATTTGGTCGGCTTTCAAACTATTTAATACAAGCCATTAACGCTATACTCTGAACTGAAGATCATGGACGAATATAGTATTTGATGGAAAGACGGAATACATGTACTAGGGCTATAGCATTGCTCTTCTGTCAAATGATTGACAGGGAACATTTCACACACATAATATGATGCATTTACTTCAAAGCCAACTAGATAAACATGTTTAATCACAATGTTGATGAAAAAGTATATATTATTATGGTCATAATCGTAAAGGTGGCTAATGTGCCTCTATATCTTTCTAACTAATGAATCGGTGTAGTTCCAGATATAGGCCTGCATGCATGTTGCAATTATATAGCAAATTTTATGTTCTCTTATTTTCGCAATTTGCGCCGGGCTTCCGAGTTTTCAAATGATTGTTCTCAGGATATATTGTTTTGTTGCACCTATCATTTATATACTCCATCTAACATCCACTCACATTCGGATACCAACATTTATTTAATACCTTCTTTATCGAACCATAATACATAAAGTGTTCCAAAGCTGTGGAATTGTTCTCAGTCTATTAGGGGGGAAAGCCATTCTTTATCAAGCTTTAATAGAAAAGAATTACAAGAGATATAATTAATAACATCTCAAAAATTTAAGAGGTTTATTTTGCCCTTTCGTTTTGATGCGTTATTGTTTTTTTTGTTTTTTTTATATTAGTGTAAATGTGTTACATTCTTTTTATTCCATATATCTGGGAGAAAGAGATTGATGAACCTTTGGTTATTGTTTGTTCCTCATGTTTTCATGTAACTTGATTGTTTTACTAAAAATTCCCTCCCACGATCCTATTCTTTTACTTTTGTCTTAATTTATATCCTTTGTCTTTCTTTTTCTCCCTCTCGATTACTCCTATTTTTCAAATTTCATATCGTTTATTTCTGAACGCTAACTATGATATTTATCTTTTATTCGCTTGCATTTGTGTCAACTTAAATTATGAACTAGCAATATGATTTTTTTTCTCGCCTTTTTAATACTTTTTTGTTATCTATTTTCGATTCTTTTGCTCAAAATCTATCACAATCACTAATATAGCGCATAATTTGTGAAAGAAACGTAGCAATAGCGTGAAAGACTAGTTTATTAGTTTAAAAGAGAGGGAGTGGGAGGGGGGTCGAAGAACAAAAGGGAAGTGGCGTCCCGTGTATTGTTCGTGACATCCAATCAATACACTACTGTTTAATGCCCCCGTATAGGCCTGTGGAGTTGGGCAAAGGCAACATTGAATATCCGAGATCCCATTGTTACCTCTATATATTATGAGCCGACCAAAATATCTAATTACAGTGAGGCACAAACCCTCAAAACTTATTTACTTGGATGAGGTGTATCGTACATTATGTGTTTACTTATGCTAGGAGTCCACTGGGCCGGCGCCAGTTGGTGCCAGTTCGCGCCAAAAGTTATGTGATTGGCGCGTAGTGGCTCGCTGTGGCGCCGAATTAATGTCCGCTCGGCATGTGTCGCCAAGTGGAATAAACTGGGTGCCATATGGCGTGCGCCAAATGCCACCCGGCTTGCTCCAAAATGTTGCGCCACTTTGCGCCAGTTCGCGCCATTACACGGCCATTTGATTCCAAAATTCACCCTGTTGGCGCCATTCGCGCCAATACACGGCTACTTTGCGCCACTTGGTGATTAGTTTGTGCCAAAGGTCGCCAAATTGGTTTGAACTTGCCGCCGCTTGGCGCCACTTGCCGACTATATAATACCGGCCATCGGCTACCTGGTTCAGACCCTCCTCAGCTGCTGTATGAACAACATCTCTAATAAATATTAACAATTTTGATATGTCTGAGGCTTTTGATAATGTTGGAGTGATGATGCTGCTCCATCAGAAGATGATGAGAGGCTGAGGTGGCCACTGCCTATCAACTTATGCTGGCCAATCCTGAAAAAGAAGAGCCTCCAAGGAAGAAAAGGAAGCACAACTGGTGGTTTAGACCCATGCTCCACCCACAGTTGAGGGCCGAACGTGGACAGTACCACACTTTGATGGAAGAGCTGAGGGAGAATGACAGGAGGAAGTTCAAGAACTACACCAGGGTGTCCCCAGAGATGTTTGATGACCTGTTGGTCAGGCTAACACCCCACTTGCAGAAGAAGGACGCCCACTTCAGGAAGGCCATTCCCCCTGGTCTCAAGTTGTCCGTCTTCCTGCGCCATCTCGCAACCTGTGCCACCTATGCCGAGCTGTCTTACAACTTCCGAGTGGGCAAGGAAACCATCCAGAAGTTTGTCCCTGATGTAGCCAGAGCGATAGTGGATGAGTACGCTGCAGAAGTCATCTCCCTCCCCACAACCAATGAAGGCTGGCTTGAGGTTGCAGGTGATTTTGAAGCCAGATGGAATCTTCCTCACTGTCTGGGAGCCTATGATGGAAAGCACATCCATCTCCAGAAGCCCAACAAATCAGGCAGCCTTTACTTCAACTACAAGCAGTTCTTCTCGGTTGTCCTGATGGCTCTGGTAGATTCAAAGTACCAGTTCATGTGGATCGATGTGGGTGGGGTTGGCCATCAGTCTGATGCCCAGATCTACAACAACAGTGAAGTGAAGGAGTGCATTGAAGCTGGCACTTAAGGCATCCCAGATCCAGCTCCTCTTCCCCATGATGATGAAGAGCACCCTATGCCGTACTTCTTCGTGGGAGACGATGCCTTCGCCATGAGGACGTCCATGATGAAGCCCTATGGCCGTCGTAACATGGACCAACAGCAGAAGATCTTCACCTACAGGCTGTCCAGTGCAAGGCGTGTGGTTGAAAATGGTTTTGGCATTCTGGCTCTGCGGTTCCAGTGCTTCCTTGGCCAGATGAGACAGGAACAAGACACTGTCCGCCTGCTCGTTGAAGCTGCCGTCATGCTGCACAACCTCATCAGGAAGCGCTATCAGGCACTGGACGTCCGCATGTTGGACCAGGAGGATGCCCAGCACAACCTCATCCCTGGAGCTTGGAGAACTGCCGCCATCACTGTGAGAAAGTCCTGCGATGCCGCCCTGCTTTTATAGGCGGCAAGTGGCGCCGAATGGCGGGCAACCAGGTGGCATTTGGCGCGAAGTAGTCACCAATCGGGTGCTGTTTGGCTCGCGTAGTGGCGCAAACAAGGTGCCCCTTGGCGCAAAGTGGCGCCATGTGTGCGCGAAATCTCATTAGCGCAACTTGGCGCGCGCCATTACATTCCAGTGGATTCCAATAGGCGTATTGTTTGCGCCAAAGGGCGATATGTTTGCGCCATTTGGTGCCACTTGGCGGGCACTTGGCGCTGATTGCTCGATGCAAGTGGCGCGACGAAAATTTCAAACATTTTGAAATTGTCTTGCCGCCACATTCAAATTTGGCGCCGTTACGGGCCACCACGAGCCAGTTGGGAGGCAGTTTGAGCCACTACACGCCACTAGGCACCGTATTGGCGACACTAGGCGCCACAGTAAATTGCATTGGCGCAAACTGGCACCAACTGGCGCCGGCCCAGTGGACTCCTAGCATCAAATAAACACGAATAACATGTTTATAGCTCAAAGTTAAGCACTAGCGTGTTTATATACATCACTCAAATTTTTAAACATTTGTTTAAGTAACTTTGTGTAGAACTCAAACACGAAATTAACACGTATGAGTGATAATAAACGCGTGATAATTGTTTTATATCGTGTGTTAGTGTTTATAAATAAGAGAACTATGTTAAGGGATGTGTAATACACCCCGTTCCTGTACACGTCTCAATTATAATTACATATTGTAAATGGCTCTCGAGTTTGTACGTTCTTTAAGTCTTAAGTCGGTTGTATGTTTATAATCTTTGGGGAAATATTTTGTATTGGTTTCTGGGGTAACAAATGATCAAATGGAATTCAAAATCAACGTTTGCGTGTTTAAGAGTTTATAAAGTATTACAGAAAGGAATTTGTGTTAAGTGGTTTCCCAGTGTATTAATGTTCGGGTTAATTCATCTCTTTCCTCCCTCTTTTCCTCTCTCTAGCTTTTCTTCCCTCTCGATCACTCCTTTTGTTTCATTTCATATTGAATATTTCTGAAGTAGTAAATATGTAACCCATCTTCCTAATTCCCTTGCATTTATGTCAAATTAAACTATAAACAAGCAATATATAAGGTTGTTGTTCTTGTTTCCCTGTTTAATACTTTTTCGTCATTATCAATTTTTGATTCTTTTGCTCAAAATCTATCACAATCACTAATATCTCTCTCTCTCTAAGTGCCATATCGTTTGACTTTGGCGATCATGCTGTTCCATAACCCTCGGCTCCTAGCCTTCTGTATTAGTACCACTCCCAGTTCTTTCACTCCTCTCTCTTCCAACAATTTCTGCAGACTGTCCATCCAAAGTATCCTCCTTCTTCCCCTACTCCTTCTTCCCACAATTTTCCCTGTCAAAGCAAGGTTCTCTAAGCCTTCTTTACGTGTAATGTGACCCATGAACTTCAACTGCCTAATCAACATCTCACGTATCATTTTCCTTTGCACTCCAGCTCGTGTAAGAACTTCCTCATTACTAACTTTGTCAGTCCAGGGGATTTTCATCATTCTTCTTAGAAACCACATTTCGCAACTTTCCAAACGCTTTTTAGTATCAGAGGCTAAAGTCCATGTTTCACTACCATACATAAGTACTGGGTAGATGTAACAATTCAATATCCTTATTCTGGTCCTCATACACATTGTTCGATTTGTCAGAATTTTGCCTAACTTTGAAAATGCAGATTTAGCGAGAGCTATCCTTCTCTTGATCTCTGTCTCGCATCTGGCATCCTCGGTAATCATGCTGCCGAGGTAGTTAAATGAGGAGACTTGTTTAATAGTCTGTTCTTTCAGTTTCAAGTTACATTTTGGACTGCTCTTCTTGGATACCACCAGGCACTTTGTCTTGGTATAGTTGATCCCTAGTCCCATTCTCTCACTTTCTTTTACAACTACATTCAGGAGTCTTTGGAGATCTTTCTCTGATTCAGAAAATAAAACAGTGTCATCAGCATATCTAATATTTGTGATTGAATGACCACCCACTTGTATCCCATTTTCATCTTCCAATTCTCTTAGAATGATTTCACTATACACATTGAACAGGTCTGGCGACATAACACAACCCTGTCTGACTCCCCGTCTGATGTTGATATATTCACTACACTCTCCTTCTACCCTGATGCATGCAAACTGATTCCAATATAGACTTTGTAGCAGTCTTAGATCTTTCCTATATATATCAAGCTTTTTCAGCTCTTCAAAAAGTTCTGAATGTCTTACTTTATCAAAAGCCTTTGAATAATCAATAAAACACATGTACACATCCTTTTGCATTTCGACTGCTCTCTCCGTTATATTTCTAACCACAAATATTGCATTTCTTGTACCCGCATCCTTTACAAAACCAAATTGTTCCCTTCCGACCATGGGAGTTATGCTTCTTCTTGCTCTCAAAAGCAGAATCCTCAAAATAATCTTAGTGATATGGCAAATAAGGCTGATTGTCCTATATTGCTCACAATCCACGGCTCCCGGTTTCTTTGGGAGAGTAATGAAAATGGATCTGCCCAATTCATCTGGAAATGTTCCGTCATCATATATTTTGTTGATAATTTCTAGCGAATCATATAGCGAATCATATATAAAAGTAACGTAGCCATAGCGTGAAAGCTAGGCTAGTTTATTAGACAGTTTAATAGAGAGGTTAATGAGGGGGGGGGGGGTCGAATAACAAAGGGGACGTGGTGTCACATGCATTGTTCGTGACATCAAATCAATACACTACTGTATAATTCCCCCGTATAGGCCGGCGGGGTTGGGCAAAGGCAACATTGAATGTCCGCGATCCCATTGTTACCTCTATATACTATAAGCCGACCAAAATATCTAATTACATATGCATAGGCACAAGTGTTACAGAAAAGTGTTTGTGTTTTGTTTCCCAGTGTATTAATGTTTGGGTTAATTCATCTCCTTCCTCTCTCTTTTCCTCTCTCTAGCTTTTCTTCCCTCTCGCTCACTCCTATTGTTTCATTTTTATATTGATTATTTCTGAAGTAGTAAATATGTTACCCATCTTCCTGATTACCTTGCATTTATGTCAACTTAAACTATAAACAAGCAATATAATGTTGCTGTTCTTGTTTCCCTGTTTCATATTTTTTTGTCATTATCTAATTTCGATTCTTTCGCTCAGAATCTATCACAATCACTAACATAACATGGCGCATAATATATGAACTCAACGTAGCCATAGCATGAAATGCGAGTGAATTAGTAAATAGAGCGGGGAAAAGGGGAGGGGAGGGGGTGTCGAAGACCCGCGTATTGTTCGTGACATCCATTCAATACATTTCTGTTTAATACCCCTCAACAAACCGGCGGGGTGGGGACAAAGCCAACATTGAATGTCCGAGATGCCAAATTCTTAATACCTCTATTGTTACGTACACTATAATTAGAACGCGCTACTGGATCGGCGGCCTGGGATAAACGATGGGAATGACAAAAGTGAAGAGAGCATTTGGTTGGCTTTTAAACTATGTGATACAAGCCGTTCACGCTATGAACTGAAGATCATGGACGATTATAGTATTTGATGGAAAGACGGCCTGTAACATTGCTCTTCTGTCAAATGATTGGCAGTGAACATTTCACACACATAATATAATGCATTTACTTCAACGAAACGAGATAAACATGTTTAATGACAATGTTAATGAAAATTAGATATTATTATGGTCATAATCGTAAAGGTGGCTAATGTGCCTATATCTTTCTGACTAATTAATCGGTAAAGTTCCAGATATAGGCCTGCACATGTTGCAATTATATCGCAAATTTTATGTTCTCGTATTTTCGCAATTTGCGCCGGGCTTCCCATTTTTCAAATGATTGTTCTCAGGATAAGTTGTTTTGTTGCGCCTATCATTTATATACTCCACCTAGCATCCAATCATATTCGGATACCAACATTTATTTAATACGTTCTTTATCGAACCATAATACATAAAGTGATCCAAAGCTGTGGAATCGTCTTCCGTTTTTTGGGGAAAAAAAGTCATTCTTTAACAAGCTTTAATAGAAAATAATAACAAGAGATATAAGCAATAAAATCTCAAAAAAATTGGGAGGTTTATTTTGCCCTTTCGTTTTGTTGTGTTATTGTTGTTGCTGTTGTTGTTGTTGTTTTTGTTTGTTTGTTTGTTTTTTTTTTTTTTTGGGGGGGGGGGATTATATTAGTGTAAATATGTTCGATTCTTTTTGTTTCATATATCTGAAGACAAAACTTTGATAGACCCTTGGTTATTGCTTGTTTCTCATATTTTCATGTAACTTGACTGTTTTACTAAATTCCCTCCCACGATCCTATTCTTTTACTTTTGATTTCATTTATCTCCTTCGTCTTTCTTTTTCTCCCTCTCGATCACTCCTATTTTTTAAGTCCATATTGTTTATTTCTAAACTCTTACTATGATATTTATCTTCATTCGCTTGCATTTGTGTGAACTTAAACTATGAACTAGCAATATGATTGTGTTGTGTTTTCCTTTTGAATACCTTTTTGTTATCTATTTTCGATTCTTTTGCTCAGATATCTATCACAATCACTAATGCAGCGCAAAATGTGAAAGCAACGTAGCCATAGCGTGAAAGGCTAGTTTATTCGTTTAATAGAGGTGAATTGGGGGGGGGGGGGGGGGGTCCTGGGTATTGTTCGTGACATCCAATCAATACACTACTGCTTATATTGGGCAAAGGCAACGTTGAATGTCCGAGATTCCATTATTACGGTATATTATAACCCGACCAAAATATCTAATTGCATATAGGTGAGGCATGTGCACAAACCCTCAAAACATATCTTCTTGGATAAGGTGTATTGTACATTATATTGCAGTTTTTTAAAGACCAGTATAAGTCTCTTACCAGTTAAAGAGACTTATAAGTCTCATATCAGTATGAGAGACTTATACTGGTGTATTCAATTGAGTAGTTTTGCTGATTTGTTTAATACGTCTAAGTTTAATTCCATCTACGATTTTCCTTTTTCTCCCCATCTTTCTCACTCTCTCTCTCTCTCTCTACGATCTTTTTTTATTTCCTCTCTACCTCTCACACTCCCTCCATCTACGATCTTTTATTTCCGCTCTCTCTCTATATATATAAACGGTCTTTTATTGAATACCTCTCTACGTCTCTCTCTCTCTCTTGCTCTATCTTCTTTATTTCCTCTCCACAGCCCCATCTCTATCTTCTCTTTTTATTTCCAATCTCTTATTTGCTCTCTATACATCTCTCTCTATACGACCTTCTTTTGTTCCCCTCTCTCTTTCTCTCTCTCTCTCTATATATATATCTCTCTCTACCTTTTTTATTTCCTCTCTACACATCTATTTATCTCTCCAATCTTATCCTTTTAATTCCTCTCTATATCTATACGATCTGCTAATATCTCACTCTCTCTATCTTCGATCTTTTATTTCCTCTCTCTCTTTCTCTCTATCTTCTTTTATTTCCACTCAATATCTCTGTCTTCTCTATTTCCTCTCTACATCTCCCCTCTCTATATACGATCTTCTCTACGTTTCTCTCTTGCTCTATCTTCTTTATTTCCTCTCGACACCGTCCCCCTCCCCATCTCTATCTACGAGCTTCTTTTATTACCTCTCTGCGTCTATGTCCAGTGGCGGATCCAGGGGGGGGGGGGGGGGGGCGGGCCCCTCCCCTGGGAAAAAACGTGTTAAAACAAGTTAATTTTACCTCTTTTTTTTTGGGGGGGGGGGGGACGTGCGATTCTTCAAACTTTCGAGGGCCCCCCAAACAAAAAATTGTGCTCACTACCCCCCCCCCCCCCCCCAATATTTTCTCACGAATTGGGCCCCCTCCCCTGCCGGCGGCTGGATCCGCCCCTGTCTATGTCTCTATCTTCCCCTTTTATTTCCTCTCTATATATCTCTCTCTATACGACCTTCTTTTATTTCCTCTCTCTCTCTCTCTCTCTCTCTCTGTCTTCTTTTATTTCCACTCTATACATCTCTCTCTATACGACCTTCTTTCATTTCATCTCTCTCTCTCTCTCTCTCTCTCTCTCTATATATATATATATCTCTCTACCTTTTTTTAATTTCCTCTCTACACATCTCTTTCTCTCTCCAATCTTTTATTTCCTCTCTATATATCTACACGATCTTCTTTTTTACATTTTTTATTAATTTAACTAACGGGGATCGTAAGGAAGTGGAATGTCGTGATGTCAATTACTTGCAGACTGGTCGCATTGATTGACAAATAATTTCTTTATCTACCGATGGTCGTAAGTACGTCAGGCCCCCTTCAAGAATTGAGTTGCGTCATCAATGAAGAAGGCCATTGCGTCAACCAATCAGATATAAAGTCGAATTGAAAAAAAAAAACAGTAATTTATTTTACAAGCGAGGATCGTAAGGACGTCGCGCCGTCTTCAAAGGTATCGTTACGTCAATCACTCGCAAGCAGATTGATTCAATTAAATCTAATTTCTTTACCTAACGAGTATCGTATTACATACGTCAGATCGTACTTGAACATTTTCAGTGCGTCAATCAATAATGGATGTGGGTCGAATTGAATGACAACTAATACATAATGAGTATCGTAAGTGCGTCAGGACGTCTTGAAGAATTGGGTTGAGTCGATCGATCGGAGGCAGGTCGACTAGAATAACAAGCGATATTCGTTACCCACCGATGATCGTACGGACATCGCGCCGTCACGACTACTTTTAATTGTTGCGTTGGTGTTTAAGAGTTCAATCAGAGGCGGGTCGAATTCAGTGACAAATAATATCTTTACGCACGATCATCGTCAGTACTTCAGTCCGTCTTGATGAATCTAGTCACGTCGCTCTGAATAACAAATAATTCCTTTCCTTTTAATACGGATGATCCTATTTATTAAAAGGAATTACAAACCCATTTTTATTTTCGGAACTACAAATCGTCGATTCATGAACCCTATACGCTTTCGAAATGAAGACACCGCTCTCTCTTTCAAAACTAAAAAAGGGCTCTTAATACAATCGAGATTAAAAGTGCAACAAGTCACGACGGGAGTGGTTGGTTTAGATGGGAAATGCGGCCGGTCGCGAGCAGCATGATGGATTTCGGTAGACAAGGAGGTCATGCCGAACGCAAGATTCATGACAGATTATATGTACAAGCGGCGTGCAAGTAACTCGCGAGCAGCATGGTGGCTTAGAATAATCAACGAGGCCATGCTGTACGCAACTGGTATGGCGTCACGCCATGCCACACGGGACGGGCATTGTAGCTTACAGCGAAGAGGATGTAGGCATGTCGACTGCAGACAGCATTCAGAGAACAATAGAGGCATGCCCGGGCGTGCCACCGGCATGCAGCATGCTAAGACATTTTTGACGTGACGCCTTAGCAAAGAGACAAACTAAATTGTGAATTTAGGGTTGAACAATATAATATGGTGCGAATAATTTTCTAGAGACATTAACTAATTTCGTCAAAACAAGAACTCTGCTTTTTTTGCATTCCAGTAGTGTTTATATTTTTCTGTATTAAGTTTATTTTCTCCAAGTTTATAACGTAAAGCGCAAAGAGAATTAAGTTGTAATTATTATGCGCTATACAAATTTAAAGTTATTATAGTCCTTTAAACATTTAATTTCTGAAGCTGAATATCATTCGAACTATCATGCACTATAATTGGCGATTGTCAGTGTTGTAAAATAACATGATAACAAGCTTGTCACCAGGTCTACTTCGATGGGGGTAGTATCATGAGTATATTATAACGTTTTGGTGATAAACGTACACAGTATTGTCAGTTAAATAGTTACCTTATCCAGTACATTATCTAAAAATTGATTAGTCGCAAAAATTATAGATACTTATTCAATTTAAGAGTTCTCCAAGGCTGGATGACATCCTCAAGTTTGGCTAAATTTGGCCGCCAATGGTGTTTATCTCGACGGCATCTCTTTTGGTTAAAAGTTGAGAAGTTTTGGTAGCGTTGCAAGTGAGCATGTCCTTGAGAGCCTCTCGAAACTCGGGATACCTTGCTGCGTAGATGATCGGGTTCGCGCAGGAGTTGTAGAAGCCAAGGACTGTAAGCATGGAATGGAGATTGCTGTTTATGTAAGATTCAGGAACCCAACCGAGTTTATAACCCAAATATGCAATCTGGTTCGGAGTCCAACAGACAAGATAGATGAGGATGACGATCAGCATCATCTTCAGAACGCGGTTTCTGGCAACGATATGGAAAGATGGCATTGTTTTTCCATTGAGGCTGTTGGTCACGCCTTTAAAGTGGTTGGAGCGGTGAGTAAGCTTGCGAGCGATTAGAACCTGGGTGATTAACATGGTGAAACAAGGCACAACGAGGAGGAGGCAGAACCAATAGAAAGCTACAATGATTTTTGTCAAGCGGTTTATGTACTGCTCCTTGCACTTGTTGGTAAAGGTGTCAACAGTATAAGCTAAGAAGGTGAACAGTTGAGATAAGACGGAAAGGACACAGATGAAAGCGATCAGGGTCGAGACACGTCGTCGAGTGACGAGGCGCTTTAAATGAAGAGGATATATCACTGCAATGTACCGTTCTACAGATATAGACATAAGGAGGTATGCTGAGACCGTTATGGAAGCCCAAAATAGGCTTTGCGTGAAAACAAGTCTGCAGTAGACCTCACCCAACCAGGTCTTAGGAATGTACACTGGCGTGGGGATGGGAATGAGCAATACCGAAGTAAAGAAGTCTGCAAAAGCCATATAACCGATCAGGGTATCCGTCGATCTGTTTTTACTTCGGCGATGCAAAAGAACAACGATCACCAGGAAGTTTCCTACGATGCCTGTAATTGCCGAGATTAGCTGTATAATGACCAACCATGACCAATCCATCGGGCACCAGGAGAAGTTTAAAATGATCGTCGTATTCTCACCGAATCCTACGTGGGTTTCGGAAGATAGAACATAATCAAAAATTGTAGAGTTGAATATAACACGTTGTTCCGTCATCGTTTGTGACGTATTCATGATCGAAAATGATGATACCGTCGATCCACCTCCCCCAAAGACCACTAGTGAAGTCGTCTGAACATATTTTAAGCGTTGGCGTTCTCTGCGATTTCTGACCTTAGAATAGACTCATATACCGCAACTGACTACTGTGAAGATATCAGCAATGTTACAAACTAGTTAATGTTTTCGACATTGTCACTTCTTTGGCTGTGCTTCTCAAAATTCTTGGTTTCCACGTTATAGTCTTCGGGGAGAGTGCATATTCTAAACAATGCGATAAAGATAGCACAGCTGATGTTAACATTTACGAAATAAGACAACTGAAAATCCTCAGAATAGTGATTTACTACATGGGAAACACGTTGGTGATAATGATCTGTTCAAGCCAAGGATGAGCAATCCTTCTCCGAATAAGATGTATCCCCAAACATTAGAAACAATATGCTGACATTTTTCAGACATCTCAAACATTAGCCTCATCGGTCAGTTGATGATACTAAACTAAAACCCTGCAATTTAGGCCTGATGTTGATCGATGGTTTGACTTGATTTGACGTTCATTTATTTTCCATATACATCATTACTCATTTTATATGAAATGTCAACATGCATGGTCATATAAAATCTGACATAGAAAAAATAGGTCGTCATATTATAATCGCAGCTTGAGCTGGCGTCCTCATTGGTTCATTGTTATGTAACTGAATACATGTCAAACAAAAATGGCAAACAAATTGTGGATCATGCCTAATTAGATTTGATGTTCATTTACTTTTTATATGCATCCTCCCACATAAATATTTGAAGTTTCAACATGACATGTATAGTCACCTAAATTATACATAGAAAAAAGCGAGTCTTCATCATTATAAGCACAACTGACTGTTTAAGAAATAATTGAGTGGAGCGGTGAAAGAGAGATGGGCACGAGATCCTATCAACAAATCATATAGAGAGGAAAGCGTGGACGATAAAATGAGTCTCGTAAAGTAGTAATAAGAAAGGTAATCACATTGATGTTTGATTAGCAATCATATTGTAATCAAACATTGGCCCATTAAGGCTGTCATGTTCAGCTATAAAAACGTCAAATCGGTTTTGTGTCCTTTCTTCCACAGTACGGGAGATGGTAAAAACGACCGTTAATCAGGTACAATAATCAGAGACTTTGATCCAGATTGATTATGGAGGCAGAAGTGATCAATCATTTTCTATCTTTGATTTGGGCTGACTGGAAGTAAGTTTGTTATAAATTTAATGGAAAATTCAAACATTTTGTCGAAATATTAGCTCATCTTAATCAGGCTCCATTTATTGAGTAGGGTCTCTGTAAACAAAGATGATGAAAGGGTATAATGGGTACAGCATGACCGAGGTTTTGGAACCTAATGTCATTAAAATCAAAGTATCGAGAACGGAGCATATTGGAGATGTCTCTCATTTCATTATTTTACTTTATTTAATTTTAATACCAGATTTAACTAGATTAATGCAAATAACAAATCGTGAAAAAGGGAACATTCGAACACTTAAGTGGACTGTACAAAATGATTACAATTATTGTAAAGCGAAAACGTTTACGGTATACTATTTTGGAAAAAGGCACAGGCCTATTCTTCAAAGTTATTTGGGTGTCCGAGTCACTTGGAGTTTATGTATCACCATTTAAAAATGCATGTATAGTAAAGCTGGACAAATATTTAGAAAGAAAAAAAGAGAGAGCGAGAGAGAAAGAGAGAGAGAGAGCGAGCGACAGAGAGAGAGGGAGAGAGAGAGAAAGAGAGGGGGTAGGGTGGGGGATGCGAGATACAGGTAAAAGAGGCAGGGGCGGCGATTTATTTTCATGACCGGGGGGACGAAATGCGAGGGACGAGGGAGCAGTGGCGTAATGCGCGAAAACGTTTGGTGTGGCAGAAAGACTTATTTACTTCATTTCACACTTAAATTGTCTCGATATTTACTCATACATTTTGAAGGATTTTATGCGAGGGAGCGTAGCTTCCGAGTGAGAAGATTTTCGCATTATTATTTGCTATGCATTTTTTTCTTCTTCACTTTTTCAAATTTTGATAGGGGGGACAGACGACCCCCCTAAAAAATTGATGTGTTAATTCAATGTGTCCTCCCCCCATTAATTAATTACGATCAGATGAGCCTCAGGGGCCTCCTTAGGGCCCTTGGTGGGGTCCAGGGGGACATCTGCAAATCACTGGTATCGAATTAGAAATAAACCACGTTTGAATTTCATTAAGGGGGAACTGCCCCCTCCCCCCCCCCTCCCCCCCCTCCCCCCCCCCCCCATCAGTACGCAAGTGCAAGGGAGCATAGTCATTGAGAGGGGTGAAGGTGACGAAAGTGACTACCCCCTCACAGGTTTTTGAAGTTTTGTTGTATTAAAAAATTACATTCCTTACCATAACTATAGTATTAAAACAACCAATATACTTTATTTCACACTTAAATTGTCTCGATATTTACTTATACATTTTGAAGGATATTATGCGAGGGAGCGTAGCTTCCGAGTGAGAAGATTTTCGCACTATTATTTGCTATACATTTTTTTCTTCTTCACTTTTTCAAATTTTGATAGGGGGGACAGACGACCCCCCTAAAAAAATGAGGGGGTATGTGTCCTCCCCCCCCCCCCGTCCCCCGGGATCGCCGCCCCTAGTCAACGAGGGATGGTAGGGTTGGGAAGAAGAAGAATACGAAGGGGAGAAGTCCAGAATCTGGCAGGTTCTTAATATTATAAAATTGATTCAAGCCGCCGAAGATGGCGTTATTACAATTATGCTCACCAGCCCAGCCGAAGAACTTTTTAAGTAAGTAGGGGAGGTCGCATATTGCGTTGGTGGGGTTGAAATCCTAATTACAAAAGCCAGATTTTGGACTAGAAGGGGAGAAGAGAAGAAGATGAAGAGGAGAAGAGAGATCACGAAAATATAATATATGATAATAATCACTATTATTTTATTTTAGGGAGTGAGAGAGGAGGAAGAGAGCAAGGTAGCGAATGGCGATTGAACGGAGGTCGGAGAGAGAGAAAGGGAAAAGGAGAAGAGAAGTCACAAGCGAGAGAGGAAAGGTATAAATATGATAATAACTTGGCTTTCGTGAAGAAGGGAGTAATTAAAACAAGAATCAGTGGTACTCATCGATCTCTACCGCTGTACTCACCATATTTAGACTCAACATCCTCAGTTCAGACATGATAATTTTCCTGATTTCACAGCATAAGCATTTTCATACACTTACCCTTCCCCCCCCCCCTTTTTTTTTTGGGGGGGGGGGCGGGGATTAACCCCTATTAATATAGGGAAAGAATAATTGTCCGAATAAATTAGATCGATGCCAAGTTGATGTCAAATATAATGCGAAAAAAGAGTCATGTTTTGATAATCGATGTAAGGCAGGCGCGGATCCACGGGGGGGGGGGGGGGGCCGACGGGCCCGGCCCCCCCCCCCCTGGCTTTTTTGTTTTAATAATAAATATAAAAAAAAGTTTTCGGGGTCAAATACAAAAAAAATGAATTATGCATACTACCCCCCCCCCCCCCCCCCCCCACTGAGCGAGATATTGGTCGGCGCGATTTTAACATTTTAGGCCCCCCCCCCCCCCCCCCCTATCGGCAAATCCTGGATCCGCCCCTGATGTAAGGAACACCGTAAATTGGTATTTCCGGATTTGTATTTATGTGGACCTAACTCAATGTCTGAACAGAGGTCATGTATCTTGGTCATTTCTTTACTGAGGACCTCAGTGACGATAAAGATATTAGTCGACAGTGTCGTAAATTATATGCTCAAGGTAATATATGCTTCTTAGGAAATTTCATATGTAATATGAATATTTCGGATGTGAAGGTGGGCAGGTGGCATTATATAGGGCTTACTGTACACCCCTGTACACTTCGCATATGTGGTGTAATTTTAAGAAGAGCAGTCTGCACAGGTTTATTGTGGCATATCATGATGCCATGAGAATGCTTCTTAGGGTACCTAGATACTTTAGTGCTAGTCAAATGTTTGCTGAGTTGAATTGTCCAGCCTGTCCGGCTGTATTACGAAAATCTCATGTATTAGGGTCTTCCAGAGAATGTATGTCTCTGAGAATGGTATTATAAAGATTTTAGTGATCCCCAAGATTTCTTATGGGGGTCGCACAAATATTGGTACGTAATGGTGACCACTAAAGCAGTGGCGTAATGAGCAAAATAGTTGGGGGCAGAAAAAAAATCCGCATTACCACCACTCTTACATGCAGGCCCTGCTGAACGTGTTTTAAAGTGGGTGTGTGGGGGGGGAGGCTATAGTATCCCGGCGGGGGTCAAGGGGTGGAGCCCTTCGAAGCTCAGGGCGCATGGGTATTTAATTACGGTCAGATGAGCTTCTTTTTTAACCCTATTTGTGACACTGGCAGGTCACTAATTGGCGTTGGGTCCAGGGGACGGAGCCCCCAGAAGCTTAGGGGTTTTAGGCTTTAAATTACCGTCAGATGAGCATCAAGGGGCTCAATATAAAGCGATCTTGACTGCACTGCGCATCTTGCTTTTCTAAATCTTTCAAATGATGCCAGATAAAAACTGTCAGAGGTAAAAAATCTAAGAGTACATTATGAATGAATTAGCTGCAACAGAGAAAGAAAATTTTGAACCCCCGGGCTGATCCTTGGTTAAGTAAAACTTTAGTCAAAATAAGTTGCTAAAAGTAGTATTCATCTTTTACAAAACTCATTAAAAAATGACAATGACAGAGGAGGGCAATAGAAAATACAGTACTAATACAATGCCGTTTCTCAGACAGAATGCGATTATGATTGACAAATTACCTGCTCACATTCACATCACTGAAAGATGATATTCATTCCCCCCCCCCCCCCGCCTTCACCAGAGCCGAACATTAAATATGAGGTGTCCTTGAAATATAAGATAAAAGTAGAGTAATTTAATTCACTTCTAATTCTTCCAATATCTTATAAGTCAACGACAACCTGCGTACCTTGATAACATCCGAAATAATTTTCTGAATAAGGTTAATGACCTTCTCCCTTTGATTTAAAAATTGTATGTTTCAAAACAATTATGATAGTATTCACACACTCAATTCTATTCGAGTAACCAGATAATCATAAAAACATATCTAGCCACTCCATATCCTTTAATTCAACTAAATCGTAATGTTCAATATTAAATTGCCATGACTATCTGACCTTCACGTAATTTAAAAGTATGTATCAATATAGGTCTCTGGCTCTTTTTGGCAAAATGAGCTGAAACTTAAGAGTTTCCGGACTTGATTAGTTCTTATTTGGTGTACTGAAATTCTCTGTACTTCCTGATAAAGTGTTGTAACCTTAAATGCACACACATAGTCTCTCTCTCTCTCTCTCTCTCTCTCTCTCTCTCTCTCCCTCCCTCTCTCTCTCTCTTTCTCTCTCTCTCTCTTTCTCTCTCTCTCTCTCTCTCTCTCTCTCTCTTCTCCAGTTGGTCTTATTCCGTAAATCATTCATTTGGGTACACAAGTTCCTTACTTCTTGTGCCCGGTATCATGAGATAGATAATGAATAATTTGGTCTTATTTGCACTGAGTAGCCACGTCTGTATTAGTACTGCACCAGAAACCCATTCTTTTTTTTCTCTCTGAAGGAAATTTTGCCAAGTTATTGTGGAAAAGAAAAGAAATAATTGGAAATTGATATGCAAGCTGGTCGAGGAAATTGTAAAAACTTTATGTGCGATTTGTTTAAAATGTGGAACTATAATTTTGTTTATGTAAATGTTTTTTTTCTGTAAATGTGAAACTTCATTTGCAAATATTTTATATGAAAATCAAATTGTAACCTTGTATTGAAATTTTAAAGTTAACTTGCAAATTTATTTATTTGAAGATTATTTTTTTTAAATTGTTATACATTTTGTACAATTTTCTTTATGAGAGAAAAGAATAAAAACCTTTTGAAAAAACAACAACTGTACCTTGTGCTTGACTTTCACATTTTGGACAAATTGTCTTAACTATTTCTGAAACGTACATAACCACACGCAGGGGTGGTAGAGCGACCTTCAAAGTGGGGGGAGGGGGGGGGGCACTAACAAAAAGGGCACCTACAAAGGGAAATCTCAAAGCGAAAATATTAAATTGTTATACATTGGTATATAACCGTACAATGTGATTACATCATCAGGGATGATACTAAAATGTTGTTTCTCTTCATACACACTACAAGATTTTGCTTAAGCAACATACTTTCCAGTTGGGTGTGAAGGTCTGAAAATTCATTTGCGAGCGAGCGAAGCGAGTGAGGAACATTTTTAAGATTTGTGAGGTCGCAGTGCGAAAAATTCCATATCATAAAGAGGACAAAACCAATCCTGATGGGATTATAAGCACATTCTCATAACCAAAGACTGAAAAGACCTTTGATAAGAAACATAATTATGTCATCTATAAATGCGAGCGAGCGTAGCGAGCGAGCTTTGGAGGAAATTGCTCTTAGTCGCTTGAAATTAGGGGCGCGTAATTAATGAGGAGAGGGAAAGGGGATATTTATCGAAAGGGATAAGCAAAGGAGCACGTGTCAAAGTACAAAGGGTAATTATCAGAGGTGAAAATGGGGCACTTCTTACACCTACAAAAAAGGGCACTCACCAGGGACGAAAAAAGGCCCTAATGAGAATGGGAAATGGGCATTTGTCGACGGAAAAAATGTACCCATCAGATATTGATACGGGCATTTATAAGAGGTGAAAAGAGACATTTATTAAAATGGGATAGATCCCGTATTAGAAAGTAAAAGGGGCACGTATCGTTTTTAAAAGGAAAATTATCAGAGATGAAAAGGGGCACTGACCAGATATGAAAAGGGGCACTTATCAGGATGAAAAAGTAGCACTTATAATAAAGGAAAATTTGCATTAATTTAGAGAAAAGGGGCACCGATCAGATTTTAATAGGGGCATTTGTTGAAGTTGAATAGGGGCTTTTATGAGAAGGGAGGGGGGAGTGGCTCTTATTAAAAAGAAAAGGAGGCACATGTTCACATTAAAGGGGCAGTTATTAGAGGTGAAAAGGATCATTTACCAGAGATGAAAATGAGCATTTATGAGAAGGGGAAGGGGCTCCTTTTTATGGGGGCACTTATCATTAGGAAATTGGGCACTTATTAGGAAGGCAAGGGGGCACATATGAAAATATAAGGTGCGCTTATCAGAGTTAAAAGGGGGGGTAGTTATTAAAAGGGGAAAGTGCAAGTCTTACAAAGGAAAAGGGGCACTTGTCAAAGTAAAAGGGACACCATCAGATTTGAATAGGGTAATTATCAGATGTGAAGGGGGCACTTATCAAAATTGAAAAGGGTCGCCTTTGACCACAAGTCTCTTTTATAAGACCCCGCTCTCACCCACTTCATGCAACGATCTAGGCTAGTTCGGTCTAACGGTTAGTGAGAACGGACAACCGTGCCAGGAAGTGATCTTCTGGACCAATCCAGAACTTGCAGAAGATCGCTTCGCGATATGGACTTCTTGGCCAGTTCGCTTCCTAGACCGCTCCAGACCAATCTAGCCGACGTGCAGTGTGAACCTCCAAACCGTACCAGGAAGCGATCTTCAACCGGACGTGAGTGTGTTTTGGCGGGAAAGTAATGAAAGAGAGAACATATTACAGTTTGAAAAAAACTGAGAATAATATAAGGATAGAAAGAGAGAAAAATGATACAGTGATACAAATAAAGCATAACATAAGAGAAGGTGATTGAAGGAAGAAATGAAGAACAACATACGGAAAGACAAAAAGAGAAAGTGGTAGAATGATAAAACAAAGAAACAATATCAAAAAGTCGATAGAAGGAAGAAACAAAAGAAAGTTAGGAAGAGAAGGAAAAAATGATATAAAACAAGAATAACATAAGAAAAGAAAACAAGGTAATATGAGAAAGAAACGAAGAATAACATGAGAAAAGGTTATAGAAGGAAGAAACAAAGAATAACATAAGGAAAGGTTATAAAAGGAAAAACCAAAATAACATAAGGAAAGGTTATAGAAGCCTAAGAAACATAGAATAACATAAGGAAAGGTTATAGAAGCCTAAGAAACAAAGAATAACACAGGGAAAGGTTATAGAAGGAAGTAAAAAAAAAAAAAAAAAGAGGATAATATAACAAAAGGTTATAGAAGGAAAAAACAAAATAACATAAGGAGAGGTTATAGAAGCCTAAGAAACAAAGAATATCACAGGGAAAGGTTATAGAAGGAAGTAAAAAATTTAAAAAATAATAACATAAGAAAAGGTTATAGAAGGAAGTCCATAGAGAAAGGTTATAGAATGAAGTAACAAGGGATAACATAAGAAAAGGTTAAAGAAGGAAGAAACAAAGAATTTCATAAGGAAAGCTTATAGAAGGAAGAAACAAACCAGTTTGGAGCGCATGCTCAGAACCATATTCAATTTACAAACCAACCATCCATCGCGAGGGATTTTATTTTGGAGCGTCAAACTACTGAGGTTGTGCAAAGTTAAGGTAAAATGCTCAAGAAATTTCTTCTCCATGAACCTTATTTGAAACGGTACAGATTTAAGTTTGTCGCCTCATTTGATAATACATTGTTTGGTCAGCTTATGAGGTTAAAGTTAGCCAAAATAAACTTGAAATTGCAGCCTGAAAAATATCTCATATAACACAAACAAAACGACAAATTTCGTTTACGAAGATATTTAAGTGTGAGTATTAGTAGCTAGTTCAGAGGCAGTACTAATAACAGTAATACTCGTATAGTAGTAGCATCAGCAGTAGTAGTTAGTAGTAGTAGTAGTAGTAGTAGTAGTAGTAGTAGTAGTAGTAGAGATGATGATGATGATAAAGAAGAAGACAACATGCACAAGGCTCTTCTGCCAACGTTGCACAAATCCAGAAAAAACATGACTCCTGCATGTTATATTAAACTGTCGAGGGTGCAATCGTCTATACAGAAAACAAACACAAGATAACATAGCGAGATAAATGCTGACCCTTTATGTTTTTCTTTCAGACGGAAACCCGAAATCAGACATTATGGCTTTCGAACACCGTGTACTTGTTCCGTTGATCATCTTCTTCTGTAGCCAAACCCTGCAGTGAGATGCTGTTCCCATAACACCGTGGGATCTGTAGAGACGGTCCTGTCGCGAGGACGTTGAGATAAAGGAGGCTAATTGTGATGAAAGAAGTTTGGATTCTGTCCCTCAAAATCTTCCTGAAAACACTGAATTCCTGAGCATGACGTTTATAAACAAGCTCACCTCTCTCTTAAACTCTTCGTTTAAAAGATACCCTCTCCTTACCCAATTGGATATTACCGGAAACGACATCAGGATGATTGCATCTAGGACATTTTACCCTCTCAAAGAATTGCAGGAACTCTATATGTCTTACAACTCTCATCTTGTGCTTCCCGACACAGGGCTCTTCATGTGGGCTACGAAGCTGTCTGTTCTAGATTTAAGCAAATTAAAATTGATATCACTCCCCAACGATACGCTAAAATGGAGCCCGCATTTAGAAAGTGTAAAACTGAACTACAACCGTCTTACTTTCATTAACATCAGTCATTGTGGCGGGGCTAAGCATGTTGACTTGTCTTCAAATAATCTTACGCACCTCACCCCGGAAACTTTCGAATTTCCATGTGATAGTGAGACATTGGATCTAACTATATTAACCCTCTCCTATCAGTCGATCCCAATGTGATCGCATCATTGCATGTCAGGTCACTGCGGTTCGGGTTCAGTCCTTTGTCATTCGAGGTGTTGAGAAATATATTCATTGGCATCTCATGGTCGAGACGACTATAGAGCAATTTATACTCGCGTATACTATTAGTGAAATTCCAACAGATTTCTTTGATCCGCTGCAGGGTCACTCTCTTTCAGCGATTGACTTATCTTGGAATGATATACACGCCCTTTATCAATTCGTCTTCTCTAATTTGACGCGTACTAGATTACTTGATATCAGTTACAACAAAATCGAAACGATCGAAACAGATTTTTTTGAAAACATGCAGGATATCAGGGTTTTGAATTTGAGCAATAATATAATAAAATATATAAACACCTACGACCGATCATGGACAATAGGCTTAACTGAGTTGGATCTATCTATCAATCATTTGACAACTATTAACCAATCCACGTTTCTCGGTTTGCAAAATTTAAAGTTGTTAGACATGCACTCAAACATAGATCTTACAATCCTGGTAAAGACATCATTTATGGGGCTAAAACAAATTGAAACTATCGATTTGTCACAATGTAATATCGCTCATTTTGATGTGGTCGCTCCGAGCTTAAAATCTCTTTTCCTTAACAATAATTATATTTCACCGATTTCCCCTTCGTTTTGGTTCACTCATAATGTAAAATCACTTGTGCATTTGAACCTCAGAAAGACCGGGCTTGAGGGCGCTAATTTTCGATTTTATAATTATAATAATGGATCTCTTTTCGATGGACTGGTTAATCTGACGACTTTGGATTTGAGTGAAAATTCAATCGGCTTAACATATGATCGTGCAGATTATATATCACCGTGGGTATTTAAACCACTATCTGCTCTACAACATCTCAGTTTGGAAGACTGCCAAATTTCATTGCTTCATCCATTAGCCTTTGAGACATTGAAATTCCTTCAGGTGCTGAACTTAGGGGGAAATAAAATAAAGCAACTTCCTATTGACATATTTAAAAAATTAGGACAAACGACAAACATTGATCTCCATAAAAACCGTTTTACATACCTCGATATAAACCTGTTTTTGAACAATAGCAGGCTAACAACACTTTTGTTATCAGAAAACGAAATAACAAGACTCAACCAAAGTACATTCAAACTGATCGGGCCTTCTCTTACATCTGTCGATCTTTCAGGGAACCCACTTTTCTGCAATTGTGAACTAAGTTGGCTTCTTGCATGGATTAGCGGACCACTTGAACTCATGAACAAAAATAAAACTATTTGTTCGTCAGCGTCTTTAGAGCCTCTTCGCGAGAAACCGCTGTTTAAATTTGATTCCAAAACGCTTTGTAGCCCTAATAATAATATTGCCCTCTATTCTTTGACTTCCCTCGCCATCATGTCCTTCGTTGTCATCGTCGTACTCGTCTTCCATTATCGATGGCAGTTGAGGTACAAATTCTTTCTCTTGAAATTAGCGGCCATTGGATATAACGAGATGCGAGACCACAATGATTATGAGTTCGACATAAATTTCATCTTCTACGACAATGACGAAGAGTGGGCTCGCGAACGTCTTCTACCAACTCTCGAAGAAAGACTCCCGCAGTTTGAGAGGAACGTCTTTGGTGACGAAGACCTCGTGCCGGGTATGCATTACTTGGATGCGATTGACTACGTGGTGAGCCGGAGCTACAAGACCGTCATTCTACTAAGCAGACTAGAGCCGCCGTGCACGATCGCTGGTTCATGCTCAAGCTCCGCACCGCGATGGACCATGTGAGTGACACTCAGACTGAGTTCGTAGTCGCGGTCTTCATCGAAGACATCCCAGATGATGAGATACCTTTCTTGGCGAGGTTGTATCTCAGTGACGGCAGACCCTACCTACATTGGACTGAGGACGTGAGGGGACAGGAATATTTCTTTGATCAATTGACGAAATATCTTACGATTAATCTCAAAACCAATGACTTGATCCCTAACGAGTAGAAGAATATGACAATATGATTATGTGGCCGTCGGTTCTAAGCAGGACTAGCCTCAATATCGTTATGAGCTGAAATGTTAGAAATAAAAAAGGAATTTAATTTTTAGGAAAGTGCAACGACATAATATCCTTTGAGCTATTCCTTTTCCTAGATACCTCGTCTTTGATAAGCGCGAGAAATAGCATATTGAGAATTTTCGTATTAATGCAAATGAACCACCTGATTCTATAAATGTTTTCTACTACGACATGGTCTAACACATTGTCGTACGATATGCTGATCCCTGTTGGTCTGCGACAGTGACCTAAACAGACTAAATAATCCTAGAGGTATTACACTGATTTTGAACATTTCTATTTCAACTTTACTCGAACGCACCATGAAAAGTAGAATGACAAATGAGACAATTCTTTTATTTCAACGCATTGTGAAAAGTCTTTGTACTCTAGATATTGTCAAGCGATTTAAGACAAGATTATATGCACAATGACAGCCGTCTCGTTTTTTATAAAAAAAAAATGTCCCTTGGAATGTTACGTAGCGCGTATTGGCCTTTCGTATGTATATAATTTTTAATGTAACTTCAATTTGGGCGTCAAAAATATAGTACTAGGGTTAAAACAATATTCAGTATTGTAAAACTACAATGCTATGTTGAAATAAATGTAAAGCATATGATGAAATAAAAGAGACATGTATAATAATTGAAATAATAATAATAATAATGTTTTTTTTTAAACCCAGGGTAGCCCCTTCAGTATAAATATTGTACTCCCTTAGGGCCCTGCGATCATATTATAACCCGGGCTTTAGCCGAGCTACCATGACAATTGAGGCACCCAATCATTCAAGGAATTGTAGTAAAATTAAAGTATGGATTGATGTACGAATTAATGTATGAGTTGTTTTATGAATAATATATGATTTAATGTTTGAATTATTGTATCAATTAATGTATGAATTAATGTATGAATTAATGTATGAATTAATGTATGAATTAACGTATGGACTAATGTATGAATTATTGTATGAATTAATGTACGAATTAATGTATGAATTAATGTATGAATTAATGTATGGATTAATGAATGTATAAGTGTCTGAATTATTGTATGAATTCATGTACGAATTTATGTATCAATTCATGTATGAACTAATGTACGAGTAAATGTATGAATTAATGTATGAATTAATTTTAAAATGAATCTATGCATGAATGTATGAATTAATGAATGTATGAATTAATGTACGATTTGATGTATGAATTAATGAATGAATTGATGAATGAATTAATGTATGAATAGATATATGAATTAGTGTATGAATGAATGGATAAAATGTATAATGAAAATATGGAATGATATGTCTTGTTCACGCACTGTAGCTTCATCAGTATTAATATTTCATTTGTATGTTTCAATGCTCCAAATAAGGGTTGTCGTAGTAGATGGATAGTTCTGGATTACAGTATATACACATTTTATCATTGATGATCAATATTAGTATTGTTAAAACTTAATAACAGATGTTTAAGAGAGATAACATATTTTCTTAAGATAGCGAATGAAATTGATTAATGATGTGTAAGTTACCACTTTGTAACACTTTGTAACACAATGTAAAGTAATAAAATAATATTAAGAGGATATTGTTTATACATTCATTCTGAACCCTGTTCTCATTATGTGTGTGTGCGTGTATGTGTGAGAGTAGTAGAAAGAGAGATACAGAGAAAGTAAGAGAGTGAGAAAGAGAAAACGAGAAAGGAAAGTGAGGAAGTAAGAGAAAAAAGACTGAGAGAGAGAGAGAGAGAGAGAGAGAATGTCTAAAGTTTTTATATTCAAAATTAAAAAAAAACTGGCATGCTTTAAATCTTCACTGGCTTGACTGAAATTTCTAGAGCTAAAGCAGGCGAATGTATTAGAAGAATGTAGGTTTTCACAATTACTGAGCAGGTTATAGAATATCCAAAACTGCCGACCATGAAGCTTGAATTCAAGCACTTCACTGTTATACCAGCAAAAAACTACAAATGATATACCCTTCCAAGAAAGCGAGATGATGCGCATGATGTAGACAGGTGGAGATAATTTATTATAAAAATGAGAAATAGGAGAGAGAGAGGGAAAGAAGGGTATGTGAGGGTGTGTGTGTGTATATGTGTGAGAGAAATAGAGAGAGAGAGAGAGAGAGAGAGAAAGAGAAAGTGAGAGAGTGAGAGAGAGAGAGAGAAAGAGAAAGAGAAAGAGAAAGAGAAGAGAAATTGAGGAAGTAAGAAAAAAGACAGAGAAAGATAGAGAGAGCGCGCGCACGTGTCTGTTTGGTGTGCGTGTGTATGACATGTGTACAAAGAGATACTAGATAGGGATATAATTCTCAATATATTTGAAGGTGGTTGAAAAAATAATTATTGGAAAAAACGATTCCCTTGAGATCCTGATGGGTAAATCTTGATAGATATGGTAACAAATTTTTAAAAACGAATTATTGAATTAGTGATTGCGGAATCTCTTTATCACCGAACGATATGACCTTTTAAAAACAAAATTCTACGAATGGAAATGTCTTTTTCTGTAACTTACAGTATTCCCCTAAATAGATAATAAATTGATAGAAAATGGGTGAGTGAAAGAAGGAAGTAGATTTCAGCTCCCTGAATTGATCTTAGAGGAGTTAGCTTGCTATGCTTATAGTATTTGAAAACAATACTCATTTAAAGCGTGTTGTAACGTAACAAGGATGAACTATGAGAACTTGTTCACTGATACGAATATCTAGTTTCGTTTAGTTTCACTTCTTTAAGTATCTTTGGAATTGATGATAAATGGTTTCAGGTAAATCTTCATGCATTTCCAAATGCTATACAATTTCCGAGGTTCGTTCTCCCTGTGCGTTTCTTGAATTCGGTACTGCTTTTCCTCTACACCCTTTACTGAACATTAATCAGACTTTATAATACTACTCTTCACATGTGCTTGATCTTGTACGAGTTCTGCTTTTTATTTAGATTCCTCACATTGTACATGTTTGCCCTGTCAAATCTACACTTCCCTCGTAACATCCTGATGTTTACCATACATTATACTTCAAATAATAATAATAATCGTGGCTTCTTATACAGCACACCAGGTCCGTCAGGCATGACGCTCATGGCGCTATCAGTACATGCAAATCCAAATACGAATACACAAGAAGGTACAATATATCTATACCATATTAACATATTGAACCTAAAGCATTAAACTAGAGGAAATATGAAATACAAACTTATGAATATATAACGAGAGGAACAAAAACAAGAAGTAAACTGAATCGTTGCTCTATTCAGCACCTGTAATTTGTTTATACATTGTTATAATTAGTATCATTATTCCTATTACTATTGCTATTATTTTACCGATGACAATTAGTATCATTATTGTAAAAATTATATGTATTTTATTTAAATATTTATTCTATTTGTAGGCTATTATGTGTGTTGCATACATCTTTTCATGGAAATATGAAGAACATCTGAACTTTATCTTGAAACTTGATTTAAAACAAACAAAAATCTATAACTCAAAGGTATTTCTTCCTACAACTTTTCTTTTTTGATTCCAAGTCTGTGGTACATCTATTATATAAGAAATTATTCATAAACATACTCCAGTACGTACTCTGTAATCATCGTCACAACATCTTCTGGTTGTACACCCTGTAAACATGAATACACACGGAAACATCTCCTTCATGGCATCACTTCCTGCTCTGTGGAATTCTCTACCCATTACCAGCAGAAATATATTTTCTCTTGATACTTTTAAGAAAGCCTTTCAGACCTATCATTTCTTACATTGATCGATTGGTTGCCTTTTTATTCATATTCCATGCAAACTTTGCAGAGTATAATACATTTTACACAACATTGACGTTTCTTTAAGTAATATTGAAATAAATAATATTGAATCATAGTTATTAATAATATGAATGAATGTTCTCTGTAAATCAATAAATACGGAAATGAAAAGTGAACCTACTTAAAGGCTAGGGTGCAAGATGAAAAGCGAACATCAATAATTGACAAAAATAGTCATTACAAATAGCTGTTAAAAATTGTGTCATTCTTCTTACTGATGGAATAAATAACGTTTAAGTGTATTCCTGAAACCATACAAAGTTGGACTCTCTTTCCCTTAGGAAGGGAATTCCAAAGTCTGGGTCCTATCAAAGTAAAAATTATATTAGCAAGTAGGTTTCTCATTTTTAGAAGGTGATGGGAGCCCGCTCAAATGGTGGGGGTAGTTGTGTAATTCGATATTTGCCCTAAACGTTGCTAAAAGAACTTCCGGTGACTCGTTTCCCACAATCCCCAAACATAAGAAAACAGTTCACGTATCTTTAAAAAAAATTGTTCGAGTAAACAAAAATAAAAGAGTGTATCTGTATGTCTTCGAAAGTCTGAATGACTTATAATCCGTATCGTTGTTTTTCTGAAGAAGTAGAATTCTGTCCAGTAACAAGCCTGCACAGTTGCCCCAGGCTAAAAAGTCATAATTCAAACAAGATATCATTCCTAAGAATTTCGTAGTAGAAACCCTTTTAATAACAATGATATCAAGAATAATATTTTTCTTGGTAAGTTATCAATTACATTACTAAACAACATATATTTAGTTTTCAATAAATTGAGTGATAATTTAATAGTTCTGATCCAATTTGTTACAGCTTTCATTTCAAAACGAATTGTTGTGGGTAAAATCTCAGGTTATCTTTTTGAAAAGAAAATATTAGAATCGTCTAGAATCGTCTGCAAAATATTTGATGACCTGTAGAAGTCATTAATATATATATTATAAACAATGGTGGGCCTAGAATTGATCCCTGAGGTACACCACTGTCAATGGAATTAATACCTGAATAAACACCATCAATAACTACATATTGTTTTCTATTGTGGAGGTAGTTCCTAAACCACTCCGAGGCTTTCCACTTATTCCATAGTTTGAGAGTTTGTAAAACAGGATATGATGGTTATCAAAAGCCTTGGATAAGTCCAGGAACATCCCACCGTATATTCGAATTTATCAATGGAACATGCTCCTTATTGACTAACGTTCACAATTAAACGTTAACATGTGTTTTATTGTAGTTTGCTCATAAACCAAATTGCGAATCGTATAAAAAATAACATGAAGTGAGAAAATCAACTGTTCGAATATAAACAATTTGTTCAAGAATTTGAGATAGACATGTCAATAAAGATATTGGTCTTTAATTTCCCAAGTGTAGTGGATCCCCTTTCTTAAAAATGGGAACCAATTTAGCAAAGAGACAAACTAAATTGTGAATTTAGGGTTGAACAATATAATATGGTGCGAATTATTTTCTAGAGACATTAACTAATTTCGTCAAAACAAGAACTCTGCTATTTTTTCATTCCAGTAGTGTTTATATTTTTCTGTATTAAGTTTATTTTCTCCAAGTTTATAACGTAAAGCGCAAAGAGAATTAAGTTGTAATTATTATGCGCTATACAAATTTAAAGTTATTATAGTCCTTTAAACATTTAATTTCTGAAGCTGAATATCATTCGAACTATTATGCACTATAATTGGCGATTGTCAGTGTTGTAAAATAACATGATAACAAGCTTGTAACCAGGTCTACTTCGATGTGGGTAGTATCATGAGTATATTATAACGTTTTGGTGATAAACGTACACAGTATTGTCAGTTATATAGTTACCTTATCCAGTACATTATCTAAAAATTGATTAGTCGCAAAAATTATAGATACTTATTCAATTTAAGAGTTCTCCAAGGCTGGATGACATCCTCAAGTTTGGCTAAATTTGGCCGCCAATGGTGCTTATCTCGACGGCATCTCTTTTGGTTAAAAGTTGAGAAGTTTTGGTAGCGTTGCAAGTGAGCATGTCCTTGAGACCCTCTCGAAACTCGGGAAACCTTGCTGCGTAGATGATCGGGTTCGCGCAGGAGTTGTAGAAGCCAAGGACTGTAAGCATGGAATGGAGATTGCTGTTTATGTAAGATTCAGGAACCCAACCGAGTTTATAACCCAAATATGCAATCTGGTTCGGAGTCCAACAGACAAGATAGATGAGGATGACGATCAGCATCATCTTCAGAACGCGGTTTCTGGCCATGATGTGGAAAGATGGCGTTTGTTTCCCATTTGCGCTGTTAGTCATGCCTCTAAATTGGTTGGAGCGGTGACTAAGCTTGCGAGCGATTAGAACCTGGGTAATTAGCATGGTGAGACAAGGGACAACGAGGAGGAGGCAGAACCAATAGAAAGCTACAATGATTTTTATCAAGCGGTTTATGTACTGCTCCTTGCACTTGTTGGTAAAGGTGTCAACAGTATACGAGAAGAAGGTGAACAGTTGAGATAAGACGGAAAGGACCCAGATGAAACCGATGAGGGTCGAGACACGACGTCGAGTAATGAGGCGCTTTAAACGAAGAGGATATACCACTGCAATGTACCGTTCTACAGATATAGACATCAGGAGGTATGCTGAGACCGTTACGGAAGCCCAGAGTAGGCTTTGCGTGAAGACAAGTCTGCAGTAGACCTCACCCAACCAGGTCTTAGGAATGTACACTGGCTTGGGGATGGGAATGAGGAATACCGAAGTAAGGAAGTCTGCAAAAGCCAGTCCACCGATCAGGGTATCCGTCGATCTGTTTTTACTTCGGCGATGCAAAAGAACAACGATCACCAGGAAGTTTCCTACGATTCCTGTAATTGCCGAAATGAGCTGTAGAATGACCAACCATGACCAATCCATCGGGCACCAGGAAAAGTTTAAAATGATCGTAGTGTTCTCACCGAATCCTACGTGGGTTTCGGAAGATAGACCATAATCAACAGTTGTAGAGTTGAATATAACATATTGTTCCGTCATCGGTTGTGTCGTATTCATCATTGAAAGTGGTGATACTGTAGATCCGCCTCCCACAATGACCACTAGTGAAGTCGTCTGAACATGCTTTAAGCGTTGGTGTTCTCCACGATTTCTGACCTTAGAACAGACTCATCTACCGCAACTGACCACAGTGAAGATAGCAGCAATGTTTACAAACTGGTTAATGTTTTCGGCATCGTCATTTCTTTGGCTGTGCTTCGAAAAAATCTCTGCTTTCCTCGTAATAGTCTTCGGGGAGAGTATATTATTATCCATATACATCATCGCACACCTTATATGAAATGTCAACATGTATATAAATTATGGTCATATAAAATCATACTAGCAAAAAAGGGGTCGTCATACAAGCAAAGCTCGAGCTCGCGTCCTCATTTCATTCAATGGTTCATTGTAATTTAACTGAATACATGGCAAACAAAAATGACAAATTGTGAGTGATGCCTAACAAGATTTGATGTTCATTTTTTTGTTTGTACATACATCATCCCACATATTTAAATTTTCAACATGACATGTAATGGTCACCTTAATCATACATAGAACAAACAGGAATCGTCATAATTATAAGCACAACTTAATGTTCAAGAAATATTGAGTGGAGCGGTGAAGGGAGATAGGCACGAGATCCTATCAAACAATCATATAGAGAGGTGGGCGTGGACGATAAAATGAGTCTCGTAAAGTACTAATTAGAAAGGTAATCACATTGACGTTTGATTAGCAATCATGTTGTAACAAAACATTGACCTATTAAGGCATGTCAAGTACAGCTATTAAAACGTCATTTTGTTTCCAATCACGATTGATAGGTTTGCAAATGCAGTGAAATTGGTTTTGTATTTTGTCTTCCGCAATACGGGCGATGATAGGAAACGACCGATAAATCAGGTACAATAATCAAGATTGTTTTGTCGATTCAGGAGGCAGAAGGGCTCAATTTATTTTTTATTGGGGCTGACTGAGAGTAAGTTTGCAATAATTTGAATACAAAATTCTATCATTTTGTCGACTGACTTCATCTTAATCAGGCTTCATTTTGGCCATTGAGCAGGGTCTCTGTAAACAAAGATGATGAAAGGGTATAATAGAACAATATGACTGAGGTGTTTTACATTTAAATCAACGTATCCAGAACGGAGGATATGGAGATTTCTCTCATATCATTATTCTAATTCAATTTATTTTAATACTATATTTAGCTAGACTAATGAAAATTACAAATCGTGAAAAAGGGAAACATCTGGACACTTAAGTGAACTTTACAAAATGATTACCATGATTGTAAAGGAGAAACGTTCACGGTATATCATTTTGGAGATTTCTCTCATATCATTATTCTAATTCAATTTATTTTAATACTATATTTAGCTAGACTAATGAAAATTACAAATCGTGAAAAATGGAACATCTGGACACTTAAGTGAACTTTACAAAATGATTACCATGATTGTAAAGGAGAAACGTTCACGGTATATTATTTTGGAGAAAGGCACGGGCCTATTCTTCAATTTGTATTTAGGTGTGTCAGAGTCGTTTTTTAGTATATTTATCACCATTTAAAAATGCATGCATAGTAAGCTGGACAAATATTTTAAAAAAAAACGTCCTTTGTCAGACTACAGACTTAACGCTTACTTTCACCCGCAAAGAAGAAAAGGACAGAGAGAGAGAGAGAGAGAGGGGGGGGGGGGGGGAGAGGGGGGAGGGGAGGCAGAGATATGAAGCGAGAAGTAAAGCGAAGAAGAAAGGTAGTAGTAGTATAATGTAAGATGGGACTGGTATATTCTCTAGAAATGCTAGGCATGGGTGCGAGATGGAAAAACGAACATCTATGTATTTACAAAAGTAAAATTAACAAACGGTTGTTTATTTCAGTCATTTGTCATATCGCTGGAAGAAAATTACGTTTAAATGCATTCCTGAAACCATATTAAATGAGTCTCTCTTTAAAATCATCTGGGAAGGGAACTCCAAAGTCTGTGTCCTGTAAAAGTAAAACAATTATTCGCAAGTAGGGTTCTCATTTTTGGAAGGTGGCAGGAGCCCGCTCAAATAGTGGGGTAGCTGTGTAATTCGATATTTTTCCTTGACATTGCTAAAAGAACTTCCGGTTACTCATTTCTACTGATCGAAAGCATAAATATCCTCATAGTATAAGAATCATAAGATATCAGCAATGTGACAAGCTGGTTAATGTTTCCCTACATCATCACAAATATATAAAATTTCATTATGTATGGTAATATAAACTCATACATAGGAAAAAAGGGTCGTCATATTATATAAGCACTGCTTGAGCTGACGTCCTTATTCAATAGTTCATTGTAACGTAACTGAATACATGTTGGATGATGCCTAATTAGATTTTATGTTAATTTTTTTTTACACACATCATCACATAGATTCAAATTTTCAACATTACATGTATGTCCAACTGAATCATTCATTGAAACATAGGGACGCGTCATAATTTTAAGCACAACTTGATATTTAAGAAATAGTGAAGTGGAGCGGTAATCGAAAAATCATATAGAGAGGAAGGCGTGGACGATAAAATGAGTCCCGTAAAGTTCTAATTAGAAAGGCAACCACATTGACGTTTCATTTGCAATCATAATTTATTTTAATCAGACATTGACCCATTAAGGCCTGTCAAGTACAGCTATTAAAAACGTCATTTTGTTTACAATCACGATTGATAGGTTTGCAAAATGAAGTCAAACTGGTTTTGTGTTCTTTCTTCCACAGTACGGGCGATGGTAAAGAACGTCTGTTAATCAGGCACAATGATCAGGGACTTTGATCATGATAGTCTTGTTGATTCAGGAGGCAGAAGAAGAAGAAGGGAGATCATGAGTATGGAGGACGCGCGACATTTACAATTTATTAAAAAAGATCGGACAATTTTAAGTCGTTTTCGCTGCGGCAATCATCACCTGCCGATTTTATCTGGTAGACGAGCTTCATTACTTATTTGTATGCCTTTCAGACAGAAACATTTTCCTCGGTAAATATTTTATTTAAAGACCGCATACACTGAAAATGGATCAGCTTTTTAACTCCAATAATGCACAAACACGTTTAGACTTAGTAAAATTCTGTAACAAAAAATGCTTCGTTTCCATTATTTTCAGTGTGTGTACATAACATTTTATGAGTTCAATATTATCTTCATGTTTCTCTTTTTTGTCCTATATCAAAGTATTAAATTGATATCAAGAGTATTTTCAGTGGTTAATTAATTCAAATAACAATTCACAGGTGCCAGTAACTTTCTTTTTCAATTGCTTTCATTAATGTTGTCATTAGTTATTATGAATATCATGTATATCTCTCCCCTCTCTCTCTCTCCCTCTTCTCTCTCCCTCTCTCTCTCTCTCTCTCTCTCCCTCTTCTCTCTCCCTCTCTCTCTCCCTCCCTCTTCTCTCTCTCTCTCTTCTTGCTTTCATTTGTACGAGTTCTCTTCGCTCCCTCACTTTCTTTGTCTCACATATTTCCATTTTCCTCATTTTTGTTCTCTCAGACTTTTCTCTCTTTCCATTCCTTCTTTGTTCTCTTCGTCTCTTTCCTCTCTTATCCCCGGATTTTTAAATCTTTTCTTCCTCTCCCTGTCACACTTATTTCTATATGTATATGTCCTCTCCTCCTTCCCTTCTCTCAGACCATGGACCTAGGTCCATGCTCAGACCATGGACCTACCTCTCTCAATGTGCATATGTCTTTTGCAATCTTTAAATGACTACATCGTGTGAACAAGATTCATTTGAACATTTTTTTTATTAAGCAATAAAGCTTGACGTAAACATTCAATGTCGTACTGTAACAATGTTTATTATCAATTCAAGTAAATAATGACGACCAACGAAAGAGTAAACGACAAAACCCATCCACTAATAAACAATCTCACCCACAAAGTAAGAAATTCGGTTATCTTTTGGAAACATGATACCGAGCTGGAACATTATTGAATAATTGCACCTTAGCCAAGTGTTCAATATATCTTGATTAAAAAAGAAATTTACCATTAAGTCAGTTAGTATTTTCTGAAATCATATTGAATAAATGTATATCTTTCGTAGTGCCTTGGGGCATCGATGGTTGTTGTTTTTTCTGACTTTCGGGGATTTTCCGCAATAGAAAACTCAGTAAATAAAACTTTGCATGCAGATCAATCTTCTTACATGAATAAAAACAAATTAGCATTCGATCCATTTGTTTATTTGTTTGTTTTAAAGCTAATAATTGGCTTTATATACTACTTAAATAGAAATATAGTGCGCACTACTCGAGAGAATCTTGCCAATATCTTTCTTTAAAAGTTCATCAGACCTCTCCACTTTGTCGGAACCGACGAGAGATCGTTTTCCGGGCGAGATAGAGGGAAAGGTCTGCTTCTGTTCCTCGTGTTTATTGGTGCCTGTCGTCTGCTTCTCAGTGACGTCATTTGGAGATTGTTCTGCATTGTCGTTCAGGGCGAGATGATTGGTTGAAAATCCGATGCGGTTTTTGTAGGCTTCCTGGAATCTTTTATTAGTAAGCTGACGCCTCAAGCTAGGAAGGCGGGATGAGTTGGTGGCTGTACGAGCTGCGATGAAAAAGAATGATGGAAAATGATGATTAAAAGGGATAAAGTTATATTTAACAGTTCTATAATTATATTATTATTGAACAATGAAACAGCAGATATAAGGCAATGCACTAAAGAGAGGTATTGAAAATATGTGAGAGAAAACTAACTCAGGAGACGGTCAGACAACGGAAATATATATTCTATGATGGAAGCTTAACAATTGTATACATCTGAAGAAATACTTTTACATTTGCATGAATTTTATATTAAATACTAATGCAGCAGGTACTTGCATTTATTTTAGTTCCGTAATAATCTTTCATCTGGTCATATATATAAGGAAAACGTTGTTGGTAGTCTCTTTGAATGAATGGAACGTCATACCGGAATATTTTAGTATAATTACTGTAAGATCTTCATTAAATTTAACCAATATTTACATTTAAATTAATATTAATCTTTGTTTCGTTAACAAATATATTTTGAAACAAATGTAGAAAAAAGGGCGACTTACGTGATCCTGAATTCTGCTTGGAGATGTTCTCCCTCTGTTTCCTGTTGGCCTGGACGACCTTTAGAAGCTTCTCTTCCGATATCTCGATGCCCTTCTCTGTTGTGCAGCATTCAAGTTGGCAATTGTCATGGTTAGAGTCTCCACTTGCTGATGGTGCCCTGGTTGAAGTCGGCTGGTAACCAGGTCTGAAAGTGTCAGTCAGCTGAATGGCGTAAGCTTGGTAAAGCTGCGGTAGATGGTGCTTCTGGTCTGGTTGTTGCTTCTTGATGGGGTCGTTGTTGGAGACATCACTGTCATCTGCCAGGCAGTGGCAGTCTTTGCAGGAGGACAGCGGTGTCCTGCAAAACATTCTTTGGATGGTTTCTGGGGAAGAGTCGCAAGAGGAGGAGGAGGTCTGGCTACTAGAACAAGAGCTCAATGACTTGTCATCGCTGCACACGCTCATGTCGTCACTGTCCGGCTGGATTCCATCTCTCGCTACCATATCATTTGAATACCTAGATTCGTTGTCTGATGAATCGCTGTCGTTCATGGAAGAAGAGATGAGACGACCGCGCCGTCCAGACTTCCCTGCTTTTGGCCGTTCAGTCTTCGATTTCTCTATCAGCGGCAGGAAATTGGTCTTGATGTGGCGAGTTGCCTCTGCCCAATCTAGAGCACTTCGACGATTATTGTCCCGAATAGATACAGAGGCCTGCCCTTGATGAAGGAGTATACTGGCGCAGACATCGTTGCCGAGTCGAATCGCCTGCATGAGTGGTGTGATACCATCTTCGTTTGATATATCAACGCTAAGGTCATACCGGCGGAGAGCATCTACTAGCAGTTTTGTGGTGGCTGCATTGCCGGATGTTGATGCGTGGAAGAGCGGAGTGCAGTCGTTTACGTCAGTTTCATTCAAATTGATGTCTCCGTCAGCCTTTTTGAGAAACAGTTCTACGACGCAGTCCAGGCCACGCAGGCACGCCCAGGTCAATGCACTACGGCCAAGACAGTCTCGGTGTGCCACCACTGCTCCCCGACGAAGTAACATACGAATCATCTTCAAGCGATAACGGGAATTCTCAACAAAAATGGATCGGATGAGAGGCGATTGGCCGTTTGAATCTGTGTGATTGACTCCAATCCCTGATCCCAGGAGAAGCCGTACCTGTCGGGGCCGACCGGCTGACACTGCTCTCAGCAGGGCAAAGTGACCGTCTGTATCAAATACCATATTGTAATATCGGTATCAGGAGGAGGATGTACGAGCTGTGCTGTCAGGCAGAAGTCTAAAGAAACTAATGATTCCATCACTGAGTGGTGTCGACATTTAAAGTATCGTGTACCTTGATGAAATTGACCTAGTGACCACTCTGCTTCTCAATGAGCCTGTCAATTAACCTGAGTTAGAAAGAATATAATAGCGCTAAAGGTCTAATGAGACAATGATGCGTTACAATGGATGGCGCACGAGTGCTTCAAGTAGAAGAATAGCTAAGACCACCTCTAAAGAACATCCATTGTCAGAGTGTGTATTGGTATTGTAATAGAAGAAGTAACTGACAGGTAATCACGATTATATTATCTATGGCCTGTATGGGGGATAGAAATTCTACTTTCTAAGTACAAGTTGCGGGGATGAGAGACATGAACAGATGTTCCGATATATTGTGATGGTGTTGGGTTGTACTTAATTAGCCCTACGCTTGCGTGTGACGTAGCTTTCCAAGAACGTCAGTGAAAACATTATTCAGTAACTTTTGCTTTTTCTTTTTTTAGGTGAATGCATACATCTTTGATGGACAGTCAGTTACAACAAAACATATTTTCTACCTGAACCTAACATTATCAGTCAGTTGCCAAATGTGTCAAAACTCATTAAAAGAGAAATATTTTCTTGAATCGTGGCTATCCCTTTCTGCATTTCAAGTATTTCCTGCGACATTTCCGTGACATGATGCATGTTATGAAATAAGATTGCTTTCAGTTGTTTCAAGTTTCAAGTTTCAAGTTTATTTGTTTCACATTTCACACACAAAAAAAATCACATAATTGACAAGATTAGAACATAATATGAAATATACCAAAAGGTCACATTATATAATTAATTCTTTGAAAAGACGTCGAAATTAATTGTATTGAATAGAAGGTTATACAGGGTGAAATGTGAGGAACCTATTAAAAAGCTCAGCTTGTAGATTATAGGTTCCCGTAAATGAAACTAACATTTAATTGAAGGGGTTGTAATGGTGAAGGACGTGACAATAATAATAGGTTGATCAACACTAATTATTTTTCTTCGATATGATAATAATTCTTTTAAATCAAATAACCGTCGATTAAATTCCTATGGTTACTGCGTTGAATGTGATAATTATCCTTTTGAATCCAATAATTATCATTCGAAATCCAGAAATCATAATAAATATTACAAGACTGGCCTAAATCTCACATTCAGCCAGCCATTTTTGGTAATTACAATTGGTCTTTTTTTAACCGAAATTTCGTTGTCTAATGTAGAGTTTCTTTTTTCAATAACATTCATTGAAATCCAATTTATTTATGAAACGCTAACGCTAAAAGCACTAAGAAAAAATATTTGCGGCTTTATGTCCGAAACTTAATTTCATATCCTTTCTTCTCTACATATATGATAGGCAAAATCTTCATCATTAAACATATTTGTGGATTTCCTCTCTTAAATTCTATATCGTTAGAAGAAGAAACAAAATGTCTTGTTAAATCACATCTAGATACACTCAGCGTTTGGGACGATTTATTCATTTGAATGATAATAATGATGATAATACTACTTGAAACCCCAAATTGATACTCCTGCAACAACAACAACAACAACAAAATAAAAAATAATAATAAATAGAAGTCAACAAAACCATTGTAAGCCCAACACACAATGATATCAGTGACATATGCCTCTAAAGGGTCTGATGAAAGAATCTGCTCTTCTGCCTAATCAACACAATGCATTTTTACGAAGACAGTGGCCTTGACACGTCCATTAATTGATCGTCTCAACGGTGCTTTTGTAGTAGTAGTCCGTTCCTCTCTGTGCCCCGATCAAGGCATATTGTTCATTGTTAATTGTTCATTTTGAAGTGACAGTTGAATATAAATGATGAAGAATGTTTGCAACGTCAGTCAGTGCGAGACCCTATTGAGAATAACACGAAGAATGAGAACAAACAAGGGACTGGGATAATCTCTTTTATCCCTTTCTTGTCATCTCCACCTCATTTGTGCTATTAGCAGATTATCCTGTCAATTAAAGGCACTGATCAATTGAAAAGCAATAAAGGAAAGAAAGGATTATGTACATGGAGCGGGTAACTTGTCCTTCATAGCATTAAATTCAGTGACGTAATGGGCGAAACTTTTTTTTTGTTGGGGGGGGGGGCACAATCTTTGCGAGGGAGCGTAGCAACCGAGGGGGGGGGGGGAGCTTTTTCATTTTCGACTTGAAAATGTACAATCTGGGGCATACCTAAATAGGAAATTTTGACTTGACGACATGTACTAAATGGGTAAGCGTGTCACGATTCGACCGACTGAGAATATTTTTGTTTAAATTCGGAAACATAATTATGAAAATATGCACCCCAAAATAACCCAAAATGTCAAACACATGCCAACGTTATACCAAATACTACATTGCTTACAATGTATTAATATGAACGAGGTACCCAGACGTAGAAACGAGGGAACGAAACGAACGAGCATGGAGAGAATGTGATGCAGTGGGTGTCATTCCCACGATAAGGGAGCTTTTGCAATATTGAGAGTTGTTTTCTCTGTAAACGACACCATGTGGGCCTACAAACTACTCTTTTAGTTATGACGTATTTTCAGGTCTCTGGTATTATATGTTGTTTGTATTATGATGGGGCTTTTCATCCACCTATAATACGTTATCCCTGCTATTAAACGAAATAATTTGAATGGTTTACAACTTTCTACTTTACACTGAGGTAATATCCAATCAATTGTATCGATCAAAGTGTAACATAAAATAAATCATTATACAAACCAGCAAATCCTTCAATCTTTGGTAAATTCTGTTAAATTAGAGTCTCCCTGATCGAACCAAACAGCCGTCCGACAAACACGATGGTGTTCTGCACCATGTTTAATAATTTGCCTACAATGTCATAATGGGAATAAGTATCATTGTCCATAAAATAGTTACACAGGGTCCATTAGCGACTATAACAAACATATGCTTTCCTGGCTATTTGGTAATTTGTCAGTTTGCAACAGAAATTGAGAAACGCGCATTTTATTGAAAATCATGTGATATCACGAACATTTATAAATCACTTGTATTGAAATGAATAAAAGTCATGATTAAATTTTATTTGGCGCCCCCACCATTACGCCAGTGATCAAATTGTTGGTATCGTAGGCCCTAAGAAATCATATTACGTCGTAGCACTTGCATATCTTGTGAGTTGTGAGATTGTGTGCTTCGACGGTTCAATGCGATATTACATAATTTGAAACAAAATAAAAACCAATATAACTATGAATTTATTGCCATAATTATGCTTTGTGTTAATAATTCATATTGTTATGTTAACCCTAATAAGGCCGGGGGGGGGCATTATGGCCCCCCCCCCCCCTCCACGATATTTCTGATTGTTCGAGAACGCATATGGATGGCGCCTCGCCGCTCGCTGACTTTTTTCTTTAGAGTCTTGCGCATCTTTAAAAAAAAAATTAAAAAAAATCGGACCTATAGTTACAAGGTCACGTGACCTTTTGTCTTTGCATGTCAGCCCGAAAATCGCTCATTTTTGTGATTTGTGTACAAAACATATGGAAATGTCATTTTTCCTAAAAATAGATCAAACATTGGTTATTGGGTCTTGTTTAAAGTTTAGGTGGTTGTTTTGGGTGTCAAAATAGTTGAATTGTAGGAAGAAATGAAAAAAACAAAAAAACAATAACATACATAAGTTAAAAAAACAATGAAATACATAAGAAATTATCAAAACAAGAGATAACATAAGGAATAAGCTGGCTCTTCCAATTTTTTTTGTCGTATTATTGTTCCAAATGGTCTAATGAATATATGTAGTGAAAAAGAATGCTTAAATATGAATAATATATGATTTATGGGTAAAAATGTGATTTTATGACGTTATTTGCATAAATTACCATAAATATGCAAATTAGAGATTTTTTTTCAAAAAATTGAAATTATCACATTGTTCTATACACTTCACTTGATATGCGTGCACATTTTCGCGGAGATCGGCCGTTTCACGGCCGAGATCTTAGGGGGGGGGGCATAATGGCCCCCCCCCCCCGGCCGTAGTAAGACTTCAAATAGCCCGGCCTTATTAGGGTTAAGACCCTTTATAGGACGATATATATTACAATTTATTAATTATATCTTAATATCCACTGCAAATTAATGTTAATTGGAAAACAAAAGCATTTCGTCAATAATTTAGGGATCTATGTCGAGATAGGACAGTTGAAAAGGCAAACCCCATTCTAAAGAATAATCAGCACCCTTTGAACGAAAACTGTATAAGAATGCGGTCCGGTAACCTGGTTGAGGTTTGTTTGTTTGTTTGTGTTATTTATTTCAATACGGTAAAAAAAATATTTAAAAAAAAAAAAATTGCTTTCAGCTGCTGTCGGACAAATCGGCTCTTTAATCTCATTTGTACTTATTTCCATACGAATATTAAATGAGAAAATATGGAAAGAATAACGAGGTTGTTATCTTATTCCACATTATGCATGAATGTTTCAAAGTTTAAAAAAACTTGATATTGAATGTAGTTAATAATAATGACAACAATAATAATAACAATAATAAGACTACATAGCAATTATAATCAGAGGCGGTTCTCCCGGGGGGGCAGGGGGGCACAGTGCCCCCCCCCCCACTTTTTCAGATACCCCAAAAGTGCCCCTTTTTACATAGGAAAAGTGCCCCTTTTATTTTGTAAGAAGTGCCCCTTTTACATAGGAAAAGTGCCCCTTTTAATTTGACAAGTGCCCCTATTACTAAATAAAAGTGCCCCTTCCCCCCTTTTCACCTCTGACGAGTGCCCTTTTTATTTTTGACACGTGCCCCTTTTCCTTTGACATGTTCCCATTTTCCTTTGCAATAAGTGTCCATTTTCCATTCTCATAAATCTTGAAATTATCTTTAATAAGTGCCCTTTTTAATCTCTAGTAAGTGCCTCTTTTCAGGTACGAGAATTGCCCCTTTTCACTTTTGATAAGTGCCCCCTTCACCTCTGATAATTGCCCTATTCAAAACTGAGAGGTGCTCCTTTTACTTTGACAACTGCCCCTTTTTTCCTTTGTAAGAAGTGCCCCTTCTCCTTTTAATAACTACCCCTTTTTTAAACTCGGATGAGCACACCTTTAATTTTAACATGTGCCCCTTTTATTTTCTAATAAGTGCCCCTTTTCCTTATGATAAGTGCCCCCATTAAAAAGAGAGAGCTCCTTCCCCTTCTCATAACTACCGCTTTCCCTTTCTAATAAGTGCCCCTTTCCTTATGATAAGTGCCCCCATTAAAAAGAAAAAGCTCCCTCCCCTTCTCATAACGGCCCTTTTTTAAAATTTGAACGGTGCCCCCTTTTCATTCAACAAATGCACATTTTCCTTTATTATAAGTGCCCCTTTTACATTTTCATAAGTGCCCCTTTTCATATCTGGTCAGTGCCTCTTTTCACCTCTGATAATTCCCTTTTTAATAATGATACGTGCCCCTTTTCCTTTCTAATAAGGGATCTGTCCCCTTTTCACCTCTTATAAATGCCCCTATAAAAATCTGATGGGTGCCCTTTTTCCGTCAACAAATGCCTATTTCCCATTTTCGTAAACGCCTCTTTTTCATCAGGTGAGTCCCTCTTTTCAGGTGAAAAAAATGCCTCATGTTCACCTCTTATAATTATCCTTTGTACTTTGACACGTGCTCCTTTTCTTTTCTAATAAGTGTCTTATCCCTTTCGATAATTGTCCCCTTTTCATGAAATCATTAAACATGCCCCTTATTTAAAGCGACTAAGAGCAATTTCCCCCAAAGTTCGCTCGCTGCGCTCGCTCGCATTTAAAGATGATATAATTATGTTGGTTATCAAAGGTCTTTTCAGTCTTCCGTTATGAGAATGTGCTTAGAACCCCATCACGATTGGCTTTTTTCCTCTTTATAAGATGTAATTTTTCGCACTGCGACCTCGCAGATCTTTAAAATTTTTCTCGCTCGCTTCGCTCGCTCGTAAATGCATATTCAGCCATCCCACCCAACTGTAAAATATGATGCTTAAGCGATATCTTGTATGATGTATGAAGAGAAACAAATATTGAAATCATCCCTGATAATGTAATCACAATGCAGGGGTATGTACCAATGTCTAAAATATTGTATATTTTCGCTTTGAGATTTCCCACTGTTCTTCTTCTTCTATGTGCCATATCCTGAGACGTTGGCGACCATGGAGTGCCACAACTCTCTATCCCATATTCTATGAAGTAATTCATTCTCCCCGAGATCAATTCCACATTCAGAAATCCCACTCCTTAAGCTACTCATCCACAGAATCCTCCTTCTACCCCTACTCCTCCTCCCCTCGATTCTTCCAGTCAGTGCAAGATTTTCCAAACCATTCTTCCGTATAACATGGCCCAAGAAGCTCAGCTGTCGACCTCTTATATTATTCAGAAGCTTTCGTCTTGTTCCTGCCATGGCAAATACCTCATCATTAGAAATTCTTTCTGTCCATGAAATTCTTAGCATCCTTCTCAGGAACCAAACTTCACAACTTTCCAGTCGCTTTCTTAGGTCTGATGTCAGGGTCCAAGCTTCACATCCATACATTAGAACTGGATACACGTAGCAATTGAGTACGCGGAGTCTTGTTTTCATCTTCATCTTCTTATTCTTTAGGATGTTTTCTAACTTGGAGAAAGTTGATTTTGCAAGTGCAATCCTTCTCTTGATTTCTTGCTCGCCTCTTGCATCGTCGGTAATTGTAGTCCCGAGGTAATTAATAGAGGTGGCTTGCTCTATTTGATTGTTGTTGATCTTAAGAGAGCATGGTATTCCTCCCTTCTTTGAAATTACCATGCATTCCGTTTTCTTGTAATTTAATGATAATCCTCTCTTGTCACTTTCTCTGACGACAACATCCAAAAGTCGCTGCAGGTCCTTCTCCGATTCTGCGATTAATATAGTATCATCCGCATACCGTATGTTTGTGATATTATGTCCTCCTACTTTTAATCCTCTTTCCTGTTCTAGGTTTCTAAGTATCAACTCACTGTAGTAATTGAAGAGATCTGGAGACATGACACATCCTTGCCGAACCCCCCTCTTAATGTTGATGTAGTCACTTAATTCTGTTTCTACCCTAACACATGCTGTTTGTTCCCAATACAGATTTTGCAATAACTTGATATCCTTTGTGTCTAGTCCAATCTTGGTTAAGTCTTCAAATAACTGATCGTGTCTTACTTTATCAAAGGCTTTTGTATAATCAATAAAACACAGGAAGACGTCTTTCTGCATTTCTACGGCCCTTTCTGCTATAGACCGCAGAACAAAAACAGCATTTCTAGTTCCGGCATCTCTGACAAAACCAAACTGCACATTACTAATTTCTGGAGTTAGGTGATTCCTTGCTCTTTGAAGTAGAACTCGCAAGATGATCTTTGTGATATGGCTCATGAGGCTGATGATTCTATGTTGCCCGCATTCCACTGCTCCAGGTTTCTTGGGAAGTGTAATAAATATCGATTTGCACAGGTCATCTGGAAACTTTCCATCATCATAGATCTTATTGATGACTTCAGTTAGTTTCATGACACCATAGTTCTCCAATGCTTCGACCATCTCCATTACTACTCCATCAGGACCAGCAGCTTTGTTCCTCTTCATCATGCTGATCGCTGACCTCACTTCTGAGAGCAGAATCCTAGGTCCTTCAATAGATCCTGCACAGTGTGGAGGTTCCTTTCTTACATCATCAAAAAGCTCGCCAATGTACTCAGTCCATCTGTTCAGTATCTCTTCCTTTTCAACCAGTACTGATCCATCCCTTGCCTTGATGCATCCCGACTTGGAGCTCCGAAGTTTCTTCCCAGAAAGTTCATTTACCTTCTTAAAAACCCTGGGATCGTTTGCATTAAAACTTCTCTCTATCTCGGCGCACTGTTTGTTCAGCCATTCCTCTTTAGCTTTTGTGCAGTGGTCGTGAATTTCTCTGTCCAACTCTCTGTATTGACTTCCATCTCTGTCCTTGATCTTCTGCCTTTTACTCATCTTTGCTAGAATCTCCTCCGTCATCCATCTCTGTTTACTTTTCTTTTCCTTTTTAGGTAATGTCTCTTCAGCTGTTTCTACAAGAATGTCCCTCATTGATTCCCAAGTGACCTCCTCTCCCTGGTCGGTGAGACTATCGAATCTGTTTTGTACTTTGACAGTATATCGGAGGCGAACATCACGATTCTGTAGCTGTTCGAAATCTACCTTCTGGATTGACTTGGCTTTTGTCATCTTCTTTAGCTTACATTGCAGAGTTGCCACAACAGGAATGTGATCACTCCTACAGTCTGCACCCGGATATGTTTTAGCTTGTTTTATACCTCTTTTAAACCGTTCATTTATTGTGATGTAGTCAATCTGATTTCTTGCACGATCTCCGGGGCTTTTCCAAGTATATATCCTTCTTGGATGTTCCTTGAACCATGTATTGACAATGACCATTCCTTTGGCCTCGCACCACTCTATCCATCTGGTACCCCTTTCATTTCTGTCTCCAATACCATATGACCCTACTGTTCTACCATATCTGCCTCTTCCCACCTTGGCGTTCATGTCTCCCATGGCAATTACAATTTCATTCGATTTACATTGTGATTTGGCTGTCTCTAATTGCTCATAAAAAATGTCAATATCTTCCTCTGTGCTTTCTGCTGTGGGTGCATAAACCACTATTATTGCCATGTTGAAAGGTTTCCCTTGTAATTTGACCAACAAGACTCTGTCGCTGACTGCCCAAAAGCCCAGAACACAGTTAGCTGTGAATGGATCCAGAAGCACCCCTACACCTCTTTCATGTCTTATCCCTCCTGAATAGATCATCTTGTGTTTTTCAACTGTGAATTCTCCACTGCCGGTCCATCTTGTTTCACTAATGCCTGGAATATTAATTCTCATCCTGTTCATTTCTTGCACGACGTTGTCCAATTTCCCTTTCTGGTAGAGAGTGCGTACATTCCAGGTGCCGATGCGCATGATGTTACGGTTGCGGACAGACGCTGAATGACGATCGGGTCCCACCTGTCGCACATGGGAAGGCCTACCGAGCGAGGCACCTCTATTTCTAGAGGTTCCCTTCACGCCGTTTCTCTTTGATTTTGAATTGTGTCTTTCCATGGTATATCTTGGGAAGAATAGTGAAGGTGGTTTCCCGTTGCCTTCCTCACCGCAGTGTGGTGACCATGAATAAGTCCATGTGAACACCAGTTCTGAGAGACGCCGTTGTCCCTGATAGGATCATCCGCCTGAACTCTCACTGCATCGCTGCTGCCCAATGCAGTCCCTTTTAGTCGCCTTTTACGACACGCAGGGAATACGTGGAGGGAATTCTATATGGCACCCACTCCCAGGCATTGTAGGTGCCCTTTTTTCTTCAGAAAGTGCCCTTTTTTGTTGGTGCCCCCCCACTTTGGAAGTCGCTCGTCCGCCCCTGATTATAATAACACAATACATTATTGATACTTGTACAAACATATCGTCATTCCACCTCAATTGGTATAAATGTATATTATTTTCGATGCATGAATATGTCTTTTTTTTTTATTGTTGATTGTTTTTGTTTTTGTTTTCTGTCAACTCAAAATTATTTTATTGAATTTGTCTTTTTGAATGAGTGTATATACCATGTACATACGACAAATTTCCATTGGTAAATGGACAATAAATATTAACCTTATATTAACCTTCAGGCAGACCATCTTTTTTACATTATTGAATGAAGACGTCTTTTCCCTCTCTTGTTTGTAAAGGAAACTTATTCACAATGTGGACAAGTGTATAGCTACTGTTGTTGAAATTGAACAGCACACACTTCAAGTCAATATTACAAAAAAAATCGTAGAAACCCAAAGTAACCTTGTTAGAAGACGGGTGGTTAATAAATCAAAATCATATTGGTATATACAGTAGGCTTGCGTGTGCACCATGTGAGAGAGAGGGAGGGTTGAGGAGTCCTGAAAAGGACTCTCGGTAATCTTTCTTGAGGGTTTTGTAGTCCTGAAAAGGACTGTTGGTATAGTCTTGAAAAAGACTGTTGGTATATATAAATATTATATATATCATACACTTGTGACTAGGAATTTCAAACAAATCGGAGATCATCCTTGACCTTATTAATTGTTATAGTTTTGCAAACAGAAGAGAACAAATAATTTCCTTCGAATTATACAGCGTTGTGAGAGGGTTGAAAGTGTAAAACACGACGTAGTGAAGATTAGAGAATGTGAGAGTGGATTATAAAGATCTTTGGCATGGGGGTCGGGATTATGTTCAAGAAAGGGCAATACTGCCCCCCCCCCCCCTCCCCCCACCCCTGGATCCAGATCAGTTGAAATCACTTAGTCTTCTTATCTTATTATAGCAGTACGTAGATATGTGGTTGTGTAGTGGTATAGAGGTTTAATTACTTGAATCTCAATCCAAGGGTTGAGGGTTTCAATCTCAACCCGGCACTAACGTTCTTTGGCAAGACATTAATCCACAAAATTATGCCACTCTCCATCCAGGTGTAAATGGGTACCTATATATAGCTGGCATTCGCTGGGGTAATCATAATTGCAGGGCTCCGGTGTGACCGCGCCGTTTGTCCTACCAGTTTCGTTTGTCCGTCGGACATAATATGCGGGTTTTCTGCTCGCACGGATCGTCCGTGACCCGCACGGATCGTCCCTCGGACGATCCGTGCGGTTTGCTATCCGCACATTTTGTCCCCCCATTGTTTTACGTGTATATTTGATAAAAGGAAGCAACTCGGCAAATCAATGTATTTAGACTCATTGTAAATCATGTGGTTGACATTTTTTCTAGAAATTACATAATAATAACTCTACAATTTTTTTTAAGCAAATGGGCCAGTCTTTTTGAAAGTAGAAGTGAATATTTTCTTTAAAACCTTTATTTTATGAAGGCATACTCGTGATATCGGCCCCACAACTGTTGTAATCGATTATACTTTTGTACGTGGCTTCGTACATCAACCAACTCACTACTAGTATATACTCGTGATACAGGCCCCGCTCCAATTTGGGGTGTTTCGAGGTTTAATGAAGGAGTTAAATGGGAAATAAAAGTGATTAAAAATGGGGTTGAAAGTGAGTGGGGAAGGCTAGAGTATTTAAGATAAGGTAGAGCGTAGCACAAATTGGCTGATGCTCAGGGGGTAGGGGCATTTAATTACGGTCAGATGATTGGCGTATGGTCCAAGGGGCGGAGTCCCCGGAGGCGCAGGGGTTTTAAAAACACGAGTTAGAAGTGGACCAATCAAGGCGCTCACTGATCCGTATCAGGGGAAAAATACACGGGGGCTCGGGGTTAATCAGCCCCCGAAATGCCAAAAAGAGCCCCCAAAAGTCATAAAAGTAGCCCCAAAAAATTTGTAAGTATTTTTTTCCCTGATCCGTATATAGGACAAGGCCCTGGGGCAGCTAGCCATACTCCGATATTTGGGTCGTTTTCCGATCAGAACTAGCCCTAACTATCATTCCAGGATTTTGTTTCAGAACCTAAGACAAAGTCACCCAATCCTTTAAGTTTCAAAAAGTAGACTTCATTGACCTGTACATAGGCTTAGGAACCGGGGGTGGTTGGGGGGCACAGCCCCCCCCCCCCCCCAAAAAAATATATATATTGGGGGGGGGGGGGCTCAGATATCATTGAGCCCCCCCCCCCCCCCCCAATATTTCGGCCGGGCTCGGTTATCATGAGCCCCCCCCCCCCCCCCTCCCCAATATTTTGTTCGTGCTGATGGGTTGAGGGAAGTGTATGCCGGAGATATTGACTTTGTAGCATTAACTCGGCAGCTAACAAACCTCCAAGACGTGTATGACGATGAGAGGAAACCTATCAAATACATTAAACAATCTGTGAGATTTTCAACAACAGTCCAATCTATAAGATATCATTCTCAGAGGTACACATTCTTCTTCTCATTTACCTTACCATCCCGGTTACGACGGCAACTTGCGAGAGAACATTCTCTGTCTTGAAAGGGATCAAAACTTATCTGATAAGTACAATGACCCAAAGAAAGCTCAACCAAAGCTTAATATTACTCATATATAAATCTCGTACAGATAAACTGGACTTGAAAAATATTGCCCAAAACTTTGTTTCCAGGATCACAAGAAGACAAAACTTCTTTGGCACATTTGTCTGAGGCTGCATGCAGGGGCGTCGCTAGACCTTTTTAAGTGGGGGGTGTAGAGGCCAACGATTACCGACAAAACTAGCGACCAATTACCGACAAAATTAAATGTCCAATATCTACAAATTTAACCCTATAAACCCGGGGCCGAAGGTTGAATTGTTTTTCCTATGGACTATCTATAGTACTTGAATATGCGCAATAGTCATTTTCCTCGACGACATAAAATATACGAATTATTTCGTCAACTTATGTCAGCATCATAGCCGATATATTTTAATGCAGGCGCGGAGCTAGAATCTTATTTCAGGGAGGGCGGTAGTGAGCAAGCGAATCACTTAAAGAGCGCTCATTAGGGGGTGTGGTTGATACGCCTCTTAATTATTAGGAAAAGAAGACGATTTATTGTACCTTTCTCGACTGTTAATCCTTGTCTAAATGAAGTCTCTCCCCCCCCCCCCCCTCCCGCGCGAAAGCTTTGACGTTTCATTAAATTATTATGAAAAGAAGACGATTTGCTGTACCGTTCTCTACTGTTAATCCTTGTCTGAATTCAGTTTATCCCCCTTCTCGCGGAAGTTTTGGCGTTTCATTAAATTATTAGAGAAAGTAGACGATTCGTTGAACCTTGCTCGACTCTTAACCCTTGTCTGAATGAAGCCTTCCCCTCCGCGCGAAGCGCTGAAATTTTGACGTTTCATTAAATTATTAGAGAAAGAAGACGATTCGTTGTACTGTTCTCGACTCGTCTAAATGAAGTTTTTTCCCTTCGCGCGAAGCGCTGAAATTCCGGGCGTTTCATCACAATATAGAGAAAGGAAGACGATTCGTCGTACCGTTTTCGACTCTTATTACTCCCTATTCATCTGAATTCAGTTTCCCCCTCTCGCGCGAAGCGCGGAAGCTTTGACGTTTCATTAAATTATTAGATAAAAAGACGATTCGTTTGTACTGTTTTCGACTCTTAATAAGCCCTATTTGGTGTACTGTTTTCAACTCTTAATAAGCCCTATTTGGTGTACAGTTTTCGACTCTTAATCTTTATCTGAATTCAGTTGTCTACCTTCCGGGCGACGCGCGGAGGTTTTGACGTTTCATTAAATTATTAGAGAAAGTAGACGATTCATTGAACCGTGCTCCGACCCTTAATCCTTGTCTAAATATAGGTTCCCCCTCCCGCGCGAAGCGCGGAAGTTTTGACGTTTCCTTAAAATATTAGAGAAAGAAGACGATTCGTTGTACCATTCTCGACTCGTCTAAATGAGGTCCCCCCCCCCCCCTCCCGCGCGAAGCGCGAAAGCTTTGATGTTTGAATAAATTATTATGAAAAGAAGACGATTTGCTGTCCCGTCCTCGACTGTTAATTCTTGTCTGAATTCAGTTTCTCCTCCTCTCGCGCAAAGCGCGGAAAATTTGACGTTTCATTAAATTATTAGAGAAAGAAGACGATTCGTTGTACCGTTTTCGACTTGTCTAGACGAGGTTCCCCCCCCCCTCACGCGCAAAGCGCGAAAGCTTTGACGCTTCATTAAATTATTATGAAAAGAAGACGATTTGCTGTAGCGTTATCGACTGTTAATCCTTGTCTGAATTCAGTTTCCCCTCCTCTCGCGCTGAGCGCGGAAGTTTTGACTTTTCATTAAATTATTAGAGAAAGAAGACTATTCGTTGTACCGTTTTCGACTCTTGATAAGCCCTAATATTGTCTGAATTCAGTTCCCCCCTCTCGCGCGAAGCGTGGAGGTTTAGACGTTTTATTAAATTATTAGAGAAAGTAGACGATTCGTCGAACCGTGCTTGACTCTTAATCCTTGTCTGAATAAAGCTTCCTCCTCTCGCGCGAAGCGCGGAAATTTTGACGTTTCATTAAATTATTAGAGAAAGAAGATGATTTGTTGTACCGTTTTCGACTCTTAAAAAGCCCTAATTGTCTGAATTCAGTTTTCCCCTTTCCGCGCGAAGCGCGGATTTTTTTGGGCGTTTCATCACAATATAGAGAAAGGAAGACGATTCGTCGTACCGTTGTTGACTCGTAAACCTTGTTTGAATTTGTTTCCCCGAACATTTTAAACCTTTGATTTCTTTAGCTGACATTATAGGAAAGTGAAACCTCGAGAAAATACAAGTATTGTAGTTGTAGTCACTCTCGAAATCGTCACAGCGGATAAAAAGTCACAGTTCGTAGTGAGAAAAAAACTTGTCGGCCGACCGACAATATACATCTCACCGACTTCAAACTTCTGCATTGATATAGTACACGTGGATCGAGCAAGAATACTGACCCGACATAGCAACATATTTACCCGTGTCTTTCTTGCTCCCTCGACGAGACGACTCCACCCAACAACCCCCTTCTCTCTTTTACTCCCACTCCTCCTCTCTCAGGCTCTTACCTCTCCTCTCTCTCCTCTCTTTCACCCCCGTTTCTTTTGTTTCCCTTTTACTCTTTTTTTCTCTTTTTTTTCCCCTTTTCTTTCTTTTCCTTTCTTTCCTCTCCTCCCTCTTTTTCTTTTTTCTCTTTCTTTCTTCTCTTTTCTTTCCTTTCTTTTCCTTTCTTTCCTTTCTTTTCCTTTCTTTCTTTTCTTTTCCTTTTCTTTTTTCTTTTCTTTCCCTTTCCCTCTCTTTTTTCCCCTCCCCCTTTTCTCTTTTTTCCCGACGGCAGCGCATTTTTACCGACAATATCCTGACAGGTGGAGGGGTGTCGCACCCCCCACACCCCCCCTTTGGCGACGCCCCTGGCTGCATGTTCACCTCAAAAGAAGAAAAGTCTGAAATTTTTCGCCGCGATGACATAGACGAGGAACAAAGAATTTATTTCCAGGTGCAAATTAAAGACAAAGGATTTTTGGGGTGGTGCCACATTTCAGTTTTTAAATATGTCCGATCATAGGCATTACAATAAAAGTTTTGCTTTTCACGTTCCTGGGGTATTATTTTTTCCAAAGGTGTTAAATGTGTGTTATTTTAACACCTAGTACTTTGTCTTACTTAATAAAAATAAACTGAATATCTTACAATTCAACGATTGCTTCAAGTAGGCCTACTTTTATTAATTTCTTCAACTGCTTAAAATTAAGGCTACAAATGCTTTGTTACTGTAGAGCTGTAGTGTGAACAGGCTACTTAGTAATTCACATTTATAGATTGGTGCACATCATTATGCTTGATTATCCTCTCCTTTCTGCTTGTTGTCATTCCTCTGTTAGTCATCCTTTATTTGCTACCTATGATATTTGAATATTCATTATTTCCTTTAATTATATAAATGAACATGTAAATACCTATATATGCAAAATAAACCCTGGAGGTTTAAAGTTGTAAAGCCCAGGGCAGTTCAACACACGCAATCATGAAATAAGGGTGTCTTTATCGAAGTGTCTCTGTAAGTTTAGAACCACGCCCTGTGCCTACCCGCTCAGGCCACCCTACATCCAGGGGCGTCGCTAAAGGGGGGGGGGGGGGGGGGTGAGGTTGAAGCCGGTGGGATTTTTTTTAATGTCGGTCGGCCAGCAATTTTTTCCCCTTCGAACTGTAACTTTTTATCGGACAAAGAAACATTTTTGAAAATTCAGACAATGATTTAGGGTCGGTACAATGAATCGTCTTCTTTTTCTAATAATTTAATGAAACGTCGAAGCTCCCGCGCTTCGCGCGAGAGGGGGAAAACTGAATTCAGACAATTAGGATTAAGAGTAGAGAACGGTATACAACAAATCGTCTCCTTTCTATAATAATTTAATGAAACGTCTAAGCTTCCGCGCTTCGCGTGGGGCGGGGAAACTGAATTCGGACAAGGATTAAGAGTCGAGAACGGTACAACAAATCGTCTTCTTTTCATAATAATTTAATGAAACGTCTAAGCTACCGCGCTTCGCGCGGGAGGCTTTCACCCACCCCCTACCCCACCTAGGGAGCGCTTTGCGTGCTCTTTAAGTGATTCGCTTGCTCAATACCGCCCCTCCCTTAAATAAGATCCTACCTACGCGCCTGCATTAAAATATATAGCTATGATGCTTACTAAGTTGACGAAATAATTTGTATATTTATGTCGTCGACGAAAATGACCATTTTCGCATAACAATTTAGCCTTTGGCCTCGGGTTTATAGGGTTACATTTAGATATTGGGACATTTAATTTTGTCGGTAATTGGTGGCTTGTTTTGTCGGTAATCGTTGGCCTCTATACCCCCCCCCCCCCCTACTGAAAAAGGTCTAGCGACGCCCCTGACGACACATCAGGCCTATACTTGCGTTTTGTGAGAGGCTCAAGTATCCGGGCCAGCTATTTATAGTTGAGTAATTTTTGAAGAAAAACAAAACGAGTACTCGCTCTCCAATCGTATTGGTTATTTGGGAATTTCGAATGTCATCAAATATGTTTTTTTCCTTTTAACACAATGATTGTTTTGCGACTCAATTCAGGCCTGACTAAATATAATTTTTTTCGTAAGGCAACAGACAAGTAATTTAGTCATATACCTGATGATCATTTGAAGTTTTCCTACACTAATGCCTGGTCGTAACTAACCCATATTTGAACACTAAGTTGCACCTGAAATTGCAACATGTGCATTATAAGCTCAAAATGCTTTCTTTCATACAAATACACCAAAAAAAAATCCCAAAAGCTTGAATGCATACTATTTCACAAGATGTAATTAAACAATATGAATGATATTAATGATACACTTACATGTACATGCAAATGCATGATCATTTTTGCGCTTCTTGCTCCCAGCAAGATAGTTTCCTTCTACATTTAATTTTGTTGCTGTTGTGAGTTTATATTCATATTTTTGTTATCAAACAGGAATAAATAAATGAATATACATTTGTACAATGATAGTTGTACAATGATGATAGAAGAACCAATGAAAATCGCAACTGTTCTTCCTTAATTCCTTTTCTTTTCTTCCTCTTTGTTTTCTGTCCCTTTCTCTCCTCTTTCCCTTTCACTTCCCTTCTCCTTCTCTCTCTCTCTCTCTCTCTCTCTATCTCTCTCTCTCTCTCTCTCTCTCTCTCTCTCTCTCTTTGCTGAGGGGGGAGGGGTAGGGGTACAAATCGGGACAAATTGCAACTGATCTCCCCTACCTTTCTTCTTCCTCTTTTCACCCCCTTTCCCTTCCCTTACTTCGCTCTCTCTCTCTCTCTCATTTAAGTTTGCTGAGGGAGGCAGGCGCCTTTCTCCCCCTCCCCCCGATCCACACGATGTTGGTGGGATTAATCGCAACTGATCCCTGCCTCTTTTCACCCTTTTCTTTTCTTCTTCCTCTTTTGTGTTCCATTTTGGCTCTCCTCTTTCCCTTTCCATTCTGTCTCTCTTTTTTTTGGCGGGGAGGGGGTGGGGTGGTCAAGGAGGGGGGGGGGGGCAGAGGCAAAGGCCTTTCTCCGCGATCCACATCTTGTTTGCAGGAAAATTGCAACTGATATCCCTTCTTTTCTTTTCTTCTTTTGTTTCTTTCCCTTTCCTTCCTTCTCTCTTGTTTTGCGGGGGGGGGGGGAGGCAACAGCATGGGCGGCAAGGCCCTGTCGGACCCCTTTTTCTTTTCTTCTTCCTTTCCTCTTCTCTCTTCTTTCCCTTTCCCTTCTTTTCCTTCCTTCTCTCTCTCTCTCTCTCTCTTTGTTTGCTGAGGGGCCAGGGGAGGGCAGACGAAGGCCTTTCGCCCCCGATCCACACCGCGTTGGTGGGAAAAATCACAATTGATCTCCGTACCTTTTCTTTCCCTTCCCCTTCTCTTCTTTTCTCTCTCTTTTAAGTTTGCTGTAGAAGGGGGGGGGGAACAGGGGCCATTTGCAACCCCCCCCCCGATCCCCAACTTGTTGGCGGGAAAACTACAACTGATATCCCCCTTCTTTTCTTTTCTTCCCTTTATCTCCTCTTTTCCCTTTTTTCTTTCCCTTCTCTTCCTTCTCTCTTTCTTTTTGCTGGGGGGGGGGGGGGGCAACAGCCTGGGAGGCAAAGCCTAGCTTTCGCCCCCCCCCCGATCTTCTTCTTTCCCCTTTTTCTTCTTCTTCTTCCTTTCCCTTTGTCTCTTCTTTCTCTTTCCCTTATTTCCCTTCCTTCTCTCTCTCTCTCTCTCTCTCTCTCTTTTGCTGAGGGGGGGGGGGGGGGAGGGGGTGGCGAAGGCCTTTCGCCCCCGATCTCCCTTGTTCCCCCTTTTCTTTTCTTCTTCCTCTTCTTCCTTTCCCTTACTCTCCGCTTTATCTTCTCTCTCTCTCTCTTCATTTTTTGTTGGCGGTTGGGGGTCAAGGCCCTCCCTCCCCCCCCCCCCCCCCCCCCTTGATCCGCGCCGGGAAGACCTGTAGTGTCATCCCTAGCTAGCTGGCAAAGCTGAATATGGGTTATCCAGTCGTTTCATTCATTACTTGTATTGAATATGTATACGTGTGGACTAGAGTACGGACATTCGGTGCGGCAGGCGGACTATTGGTGCGAGACCTCTTCCGCACAGATTGTCCGTCGGACATTTGAGGCGCGCACGGAATGTCCGACACGGACATTCTGTGCGGATAAAATCCGCACCGATCGTCCGCTCTCGATCGATCTCTAATGGGGGGACGATCGGTGCCGGTAACATTCTACGCGGTCACACCTAGCCCGGCAGCCCAGAGCACTTTGATCAAGTGAACGAGGTACCAATATCTGAGTATTGGAACATTTGGGGAAAAACCTAGGATATCCAAATGTGGACGTCTGCCGTGGTCCCTCTGCTGCATGTGGCCTCTGGGGCCAGTTGAGAGGGGCCCAAAAATGCTTCTGATCAAACGAACGAGGTACCACTTGAAACCAGTGTTAACTAAATGTATGAATGCCACAGAGCACTGAATGGTCCATGCCAGACAAATTTTCTGCTGCTAAGGGCCCGCCAGACGCCCCCAAAGGGGGCCCCCTAAAAATGCATTTGATCAAACGAACGAGGTACCACTTGAAACCAGTGTTAAAGGTAATACAAAGTTTCGGGAAATTTTGAAATTGGGTGGATAATGATTCTTTACAATTTTAATATAATTGGATACCCCTGTGGATGTATTATAAGCACTAGAAAATTTAGCCCCTAAAACACTTCTGCTTTCGAGAAAAATTGAATACAAAAATTTACCGGTGCTCCCGGTAAATTTTGATAAATTTCAAATAGCGCATACGGCCGTACAATGGTAGCTGCGACCATGAAAATCTCAGAATGTGTAGTTGTGATATATAATTCCCAAACGGAAATAGCTCATCGGTCGATTTTAGTCAAGAAACATTGTTTTATATATAGCTTAATTAATATATTGACCTTGAGAGGGAGCTATACAACATAAAGGGTTTATTATTTACAATTTCATAACTTTAGACTCGATTTCAACCGCGACAACGATCACTGAATATCATAGGATCGCATATACTTCCTATATGTTCATTTGAACCAAATTCATGACCCGATACCAAAACTTTGTATTACCTTTAACTAAATGCATGAATGCCACAGAGCACTGAATGGCCCATGCCAGACAATTTTTCTGCTGCTAAGGGCCCGCCAGACGCCCCCAAAGGGGGCCCCCTAAAAATGCATTTGATCAAACGAACGAGGTACCACTTGAAACCAGTGTTAACTAAATGCATGAATGCCACAGAGCACTGAATGGTCCATGCCAGACAAATTTTCTGCTGCTAAGGGCCCGCCAGACGCCCCCAAAGGGGGCCCAAAAGCCCATATATTATGTACCATTGACCCAGATTAAATATGCAAGGTACCACTCAAAACTAGTTTTAAATGGTTGGGTTTATCTTACAGACTACGAAAATCATCATGCCAGATAAATTTCCTCCTGCAAATGGGCCCACACCCCACAAACTCACTGAAAAAATGGGCCCCAAATGGGCCATGATCAAATGAAGGAGAAACCACTTGAAACTAATTGTAACTTTATAGTTAAATGCCAAAATGCACTGAATGGCCCATGCCAGACACATTTTCTGCTTCTTAGGGCCTGCCCGACGCCCCCAAAATGTGGCCAAAGGCCCATTATTGTATCATTGACCAAAGTTTAATATAAAGACCTATTTTATGTGCGATCGACTCAAAATCGATTTGGAATGGTCGGGTTAATTTCACAGACTAAGGAAATTACCATGACAAATTTCTGCTGCAAAGGGGCCGTCAGACACACTAAAAAGGAGGGCCCCACACGGCCAATGGACAAACATCAGTGATACTACATGAACATAACAACAATATGAAATAAAAAGGCACATTCCACAGAGTAAATAACTGCTGATGCAAGACAAATGTTATTCTGCATAGGGCCCAACAGATAGAAAAAAGGGTGGCTCAATGTGGATCCTGGGCCTAAGGAATTGAACATTAATGTAGATTAACTTTGCCTTGTATTGATTGATTGATTTTATTCGTCAAGTATAGTACATTGAATGCATACATAAAGCAAAATGGAACAAGAAGATACATTGACAGGATAACCCATGAAAGCCGGAAAAGGCTTATTTCCAACGGGGTCCTATAAAGTACGTGTACAGTACGGCATGAGAATAAAATATCACAACTAATAACTACTACGAATATTACGAATAAATAATATAACATAAACAACAACAAAAATTTCTAAAACTTATAGCAAACAATAATCTACGGTATATTATGCAAGATTAAACTTAATTACATGCGCTACACATAATGAACTGTGATTTAAGATAACTGATATTACTGTTCTTGAAGGGATTCATGCTTTAGGTATTGTTTTAATACACTTTTAAAGTGTGAAAAATTCTTAACTATTTTGACATGTTTTGGGAGAGAATTCCAAAATTGGATACCATTAAAATAAAAAGAGTTTCCAATTTGTCCTTTTCGCTTGGGTAAAACAAAATTAAAATGACTATTTCTTGTATCGTATCCATGGATATTTGAGACACGAGTAAAATTATTAGTAATATAATGATCTACATCTGAGTAGTATATTTTATGGACATGGTGTAACACGAGTTGTTTAGACCTTTGACCTACATGGAGTATACCTGCTTCTTCAAGTTCATTTTTCCCGACGTGTGTTCTTGGGCCTAAGCAATTAATAAATCTTACCATCTTATTCTGAATTATTCTTAATTTTTTCTTATCCATCTTGCCCAGACTACTGTACCAAGCAGCATTAGCATAATCAAATAAACATTGTATCAAAGCAAAACACAAAATACGTCTCGACTTCATGTTCATACAAGTTTGGTATCTATACAAAAATTTTAAGCGAGAATTAGCCTTTTTGGCAATTGAATCTACCAAACCTGTCCATGACAGATCACTAGTTAAATTTATTCCTAAATATTTTACTGAATCTTTTCTCTCAATCACTTGATTATTATAGGTAACCTTGAAGTCACGTGTATATTTAAACTTTCCCTTCGAACAAAATAAAATACTTTCTGTTTTTCCAACATGTTAACTAAGCTTGTTGTCTGTCATCCATTCGATGCATTTTGCCAATTCTGCACTTAGTTTTTCTTCAATTGACTTAGGATTTGTATCTGAATATAGTAACACACTATCGTCAGCATATAAAAGTAATTTAGAATCATTAACACAAGTACACATATCATTAATATAACACATAAAGAGAATAGGGCCTAAAATGCTCCCTTGTGGAACCCCGCATTTAATAGGCAGGGAATCAGATATTACCTTCTGCATAGTTACCACTTGATGACGATTAGTTAAATATAATCTAAACCATTTTACACATGCCGAATCCAAACCCATCACTTCCAATTTCTTTAACAGTATGTTATGATTTACAGTATCAAAGGCTTTTTGTAAGTCCAGAAGAACCATTCCAACAAAGCGCCCTTGAGAAACTTCATTCCTAACAAAATCCGATAAATGTATTAAACATGTTTCAGTGGAATATCCGTTACGAAAGCCGGACTGAAATTCATATATTAACTTTTTTTCTTGAAAATATTTCTCTATTTGAGCATGAACCGATTTTTCCAAAATTTTTGAAACTACGCTTAAAACACTGATAGGCCTATAATTACCAACGTCAGTTTTGTCTTTCTTTTTATGTAGCGGTGTTACTTTTGCAATTTTCATGTCGTCAGGAAAGGTAGAAGACAAAAGAGATAAATTGATTATATAATTCAAAGGTTCATACAAATTTCTCGCCCCATCTTTTAAAAATCTGGCTGGTATCATATCTAGTCCAGTACTTTTCGATACTTTCAACTTGTTTAACTCATCTAAAACAAACTTTTCTGTAACTGGAGAAAAGTGAAAACTATCTTTTGAGATGTCTTTCTCGTCATAAAACTTTTGAAATCTTTCACTGTCGGCATGGAATTTGTTCGTGTTTACTGGTAATTTACACGCTAACTTGTCAGCCACAGTTGTAAAATAATTATTGAACTCATTTGCTATTCTTGATTTATCATGACATAATTCTCCCTGGACATTAATAACTGTCTCTTGAGCACTTTTCCCTTTGCCTTTTAGACCTAAACCCTTCAAATTTTTCCATAACTTCCTGGAGTCATGTTTGTTTTCTTCAATTTGATCTTGAAAATATTCAACTTTAGCTCTTTTAACCTTCCTTTGTACTAGATTCCTTAATGCTTTGTATTTTCTTGCGAGATCCAAATTACTAATATCCCTTTTCATATTTTTGTAAGCTACATTTCTCTCTTTAATTATCGCAATAATTTCATTGTTCATCCATTTTTCTGTTCTTTGCTTGATTCTTACTTGTTTAAGAGGTGCACTCATATTAACTATTGATAAAAAAATAGTTTTAAAATTTGTAACATGACATTTCAAGCAGATTACATTATTGCAATCCTAAATTTGATTACAGAATTAAAACATGGTGTATTCTACTAAATTTGGTGACTATCAGAATTCTACTCGAGACATGTGACCTCATTTTACTACAATTAACAGCTAACATAGCATATGCCTATACATTGTATATGTTTCTCAGAAACACCACAAGTTACAGAGGATCTATTGTAATCCCTTATAATTTCTCTGTATCTCTATATCAGTCCTTCCCTTCTTTTCCCTCTTATATGCACTCAAATAGAAATTAGAATTAACAAGTATATAGTCTTGTGTTATGTTATATCAAATGTGTTTTAAATATGTAGATATTGAATACTTTTTACATTCGTTGTCAACCTCAAATAAGGGCACTTATTCTATTTTGGCTGCTGCATACTTCATAATACATGTACTTATCTGTTTATAGTATTTGACTATTTGATGTGATGTGTCTCGTCCTTTAAAAATTCTCCTGTAATATTTTATGCTTCCATTAAAATGAAATGAATGAATGACCGTTTATGCCCTACATGGGACCAGCAATTGTTCGAGTTTCTTTAGCTATTAGCTGCTCTAAGCAAAGTTGCTTGTATGGAAAAACATTTCATGCCATAGGCCTAAGAAAAAGAAACACTGTCATTTATATCAGGTTGCATTTTACAATGAATGAGGAATACTCTCTTCCAATCAATTTAAAAGTTCAACCATAAAACAGTATTGTAACTAATGACAGCATTTCTTCTCTGTAATTGAGGCATATGCCCTTAGACTCTTGTAGATGCTAATAATTTAGTGGAATGATATAAACACAATTCGACAAATCAAGCTTGTAACCCTAATTATTCAAGAGCCTACTTGATTAGTATATTGGTTTATAGCAAGACTGCAAGAATCATTCAATTGTGTTGAACGTTGAATAGGAAAGAGAGTAAATGCCATAATTTAGCAAACATTGCAAATATTATTTTCATGTACCCCTGTATGTCTACCTTATAAAATGCTTCCGGATGGTGAACTAGTGAATCTCAGTTGGAATGTCATATTCCTCCATTATGAGTGTAATATCGGAAATGTGAATACATCGCTTCATATTTCATCCAGTATAGAAACATTTACATCAGGTGAGAGTTATACATGAGTATAAACAACTAGGCCTATACATTCTAACTGAACTAGCTGAAACAAAAATCAATGGGATATACTGTTAAAATGTTGGTCAGCCCATTGGATAATTGGACGAAGCAGCTAGGGTTGGCCAGGATGATACATCCCCAGCAGTAGCTAGTACACCAGCGAAGCACAGGCGCACAGAGTTTCCAAGCTAGGAATTAATAGGACTCTACTACGTCAACACGACTAAAGAACTAGACTATATACATGTAGGCGTATAAATGAAGAGTTTCATTCCAAAAGGAGCTAAATCCACTTTGGGTACTTCTGAGTAAATCACCTTTTTTAATTTCTCTACTTTCCCTTTAGCCATGGACTTTAATGTTGTTATATATTTTAAAGGTGTCACCCTGGACCAATAATATATGATGAGAAAAAATCTACCAGTTATTCCTGATTTTTACTAAATTTTTAGAATTATTTTTTTCGTGGATTTAGCTCCTTTTGGAATGAAACGTGATATTGTACCTGGAAAATTTCATATTTTCTCAATAAAGTCACTGAAATTTATTCAAATTTAGTAGCAAACCTTTCCTTTTAAATAATAATAGTGAAATCACAACTAAAAAAAGCTTTTGAAAAGAAAGTAAACAACATATCACATTTTCATTCCAAAAGGAGCTAAATCCGTTTCATTCCAAAAGGAGTTAAATCCATTTTTCATTCCAAAAGGAGCTAAATCCACAAAATCTAAAAATTAAGTAAAATTCAGAAATAAGTGGTAGATTATTTTCTTATCATATAAAATTGGTCCAGGGCGACACCTTTAACATATATAACAACATGAAGGTACATTGCTAAAGGGAAAGTGGAGAAATAAAAAAGGTGATTTACTCAGAAGTACCCAAAGTGGATTTAGCTCCTTTTGGAATGAAACCGATTTGGATTTAGCTCCTTTTGGAATGAAACATGATATTGTACCTAAATTTTTTCATACTTCCTCGTGAAATTTTCGAATGTGATATAATGCATTTTGTCCCCATGAAGGAAATCATTATTTTAAGACAAATAACTCCATTTTGATAAAATATGGATTTAGCTCCTTTTGGAATCAAGCTCTTCAAATAGTCAGATTCGACTGAATGCCAAAAATACAACAAACAACAACAACAACTTTAGATTGCGAACAAAGTGTAGAGCCTAATGTGATCCAAGTGTTTTTTAAAATGTTGTTTTTCCATACTGGAAAGTTTGCTTGGAGCAGGAAATATAGCTAAAGAAACAAAAACAATAGCTGGTCCAGTGTAGGGCATTAATATTCATTCATTTATTCAATTTCAGTGGAAGCATAAGAAATTACAGGAGAATCTTAAAAAGATAAGATACATCCATAGAGCTATATACTACTAACACTTATTAATATATATCTCTATGGATACATCATATCAAATAGTCAAACACTAAAACAGGTAAGTACATGTATGCTACATGGGACTGACATAGAGATACAAAGATATAATTATCTGACCTGAGGAGGGAGTACAATAGATCCTCTGTAACGTGTGGTATCTAAGAAACATATAGGCATATGCTATATGTTACTGTTAGCTGTTAATTGAAGTAAAATCAGGTAACATGTCTTAAGTAGAATATTTATTTAGTAGTATACACCACATTTTAATTCTGTAATCAAATGTAGGATTGCAATAATGTAATCTGCTTGAAATTTCATGTTACAAGGCAAATTTAATCTACATTAATGTATATTTCCTCAGGCCCAGGATCCACATTGAGCCACCCTTTTTTCTATCTGTTGGGCCCTATGCAGAATAAAATTTGTCTTGTATCGGCAGTTATTTATTCTGTGGAATATGCCTTATTAATTCATATTGGTTTTGTGTAGTTTCTCTTATGTTCGTTCATGGGCCATTTGGGGCTCCTTTTTTTTAGGGTGTCATTCAACACTTTTGCAGTAGAAAATAGTATGTCATGGTAATTTCCTTAGTCTGTAAGAATGAACACGACCATACCAAATCAGTTTGAGTTGTACCTAAAGTAGGCCTTTATATTAAACTTTGGTCAATGATACAATAATGGGCCTTTGGCTACATTTTAGGGGCGTCTGGCAGGCCTTAAGAAGCAGAAAATGTGTCTGGCATGGGCCATTCAGTGCATTTTGGCATTTAACTATAAAGTTACAATTAGTTTCAAGTGGTTTCTCCTTTGATCATGGCCCATTTGGGCCCCATTTTTTCAGTGTGTTTGTGGGGGTGTGGGCCCATTTGCAGGAGGAAATTTATCTGGCATGATGATTTCCGTAGTCTGTAAGATAAACCTGACCATTCAAAACTAGTTTTGAGTGGTACCTTGCATATTTAATCTGGGTCAATGCTACATAAAAGGGCTTTTGGGCCACATTTAGGGGCGTCTGGCGGGCCCTTAGCAGCAGAAAATTTGTCTGGCATGGGCCATTCAGTGCTATGTAGCATTCATGCATTTAGTTAACACTGGTTTCCAGTGGTACCTCCTTTGTTTGATCAAATGCATTTTTTGGGGCCCCCTTTGGGCGCGTCTGGCGGGCCCTTAGCAGCAGAAAATTTGTCTGGCATGGACCATTCAGTGCTCTGTGGCATTCATGCATTTAGTTAACACTGGTTTCAAGTGGTACCTCGTTCGTTTGATCAAATGCATTTTTAGGGGGCCCCCTTTGGGGGCGTCTGGCGGGCCCTCAGCAGCAGAAATGTTGTCTGGCATGGACCATTCAGTGCTCTGTGGCATTCATGCATTTAGTTAACACTGGTTTCAAGTGGTACCTCGTTCGTTTGATCAAATGCATTTTTAGGGGGCCCCCTTTGGGGGCGTCTGGCGGGCCCTTAGCAGCAGAAAATTTGTCTGGCATGGGCCATTCAGTGCTCTGTGGCATTCATACATTTAGTTAACACTGGTTTCAAGTGGTACCTCGTTCGTTTGATCAGAAGCATTTTTGGGCCCCTCTCAACTGGCCCCAGGGGCCACATGCAGCAGAGGGACCCCGGCAGACGTCCACATTTGGATATCCTAGGTTTTTCCCCAAATGTTCCAATACTCAGATATTGGTACCTCGTTCACTTGATCAAAGTGCTCTGGGCTGCCGGGCTAACCGGCTCTCAGGAAGAACAGCCGTTGAGGCTTCCCTGTGTACAATAATATATATCATTATTATTACGTTATTTTGACATTTCGAATGAGCTTATAGTTGACATATTGCATTTTTTTAAACTTGTAACTGTAATATTCAACTTTAATTTCAATACGTCCCTCCTTTTTCATTTTATTTTATACTCTAAGATACCATAAGTTTCAAGCTTCTAATGATTTCGAAAACCAAAATTTGCGTTTGTTATTCTAAAGCTACGTAAATTTCCAAAATTTGGCAGGAGTCACATATTGATTGAATGGAATCCTCACCATTTTCTCTTCCAAAGGTAATGTGTTTTTAATTCATAATCTGATCAATGTAAAACGCAGACGAATAAAAGTGAGAGTTGGTCAAACAATTTAATGCATTGTCCCATATGATGATATTTATGTTATCTTTTTCGTGTTCTGATGCACACAAAGCCACACATTATATTATGAGCATCACTATCCTGGCTGTGTAGTAAAAGCTGTGCTTTTGATTCTCAACATTTCAAACACCACTCTACAAAACTCAACTGATTTTACACAAAATCGGTACTTTAGTGACAATTGATGACACCTAAATAGCAGTATTTTTTCAACTTTCCAATGTCAATGACAATGTAAAAAAGAATAATTTAAAATTATAAAAATTCAAATTGTGAGTCTAGTACTGTCAAACTTGCCGATCAGCCACATTGACATGGTTGCGTGCATGTGTGTTGATGTTGTGAGTGTATTGACCATTCATGTTTTCAAATGCTGCCTATTGTTGTAAAATTGCATTTTGTAAGCCAAATTATTGTACCCTATTTCGCGGACGCGTAAGTTCATACGTGTCTTGGATGCGCTTACGCGTCCGTCCGTCGCCAACCTCTCAAAGACGGGCCTATAAGAGTCCCGGACACGGGCCGTCACTTCATTCTGGATTCTGCTGCTGTCAAACACACACACTTACTCCAGGATCGCTTAGTTTCCCGAATCATGGACTCCCGGCTCACCTCAAGACCCGGGAGTTAGCATGTTAGCTGAGCATCTTCAGCTATGCTGAGCTTAGCTGAAGGACAAGTAGAGATAATATAAGGTTAGTTTAGTGTTTAGTCGTTGTCTTGTCTTTCCTTCTTCATTTCATACATTTCACCGCACCGTAAGTAAAAGTACGGTGGTAACTCCGCCATCATTCATCACAGCTATATTCTACTCACCACCCGTTTTTACTTCATTGGCGCTGCGATTTTCATTCGATCCTGCGCTTGGCTATATTTTTCCGTTCCGTTATAATTGTATTTTTCGTGTGTGTATTTCATTGCTGTGCTGTGATTCGTGATTTTACGGAATTTTCCGTCGCACGTGTCACATTTTTGAGCGTGGGCAGCCATCTTGTTCTGAATACATTTTTGGTTCGCCGTGTGTAGCGTGTGCATTGTGTTTATGTTTTCGTGTGAGCTCTTTCGAGTGTTCGCGCTAGCCTGGTATTACCAGGCGTTTGGTGTATTTTCGATTTATTTTACTGTTGCGTGTGCCTTGCTTTATTTTCCGTTCTTATAACTCGGCATAGATTTATTCTACGCGCCGGTTATTTTTGTCTGGCGTTTCACATATTGTTCTAGTTTGTTGGATGCTGTCACTTTCGTGTCAGTATCAAATTGCACTTGCATTTCTGTCTCTTTCGAGTCCTCTCCTTTTCGTTGAAAGAAAAGTTGAGAAGGGGACAGAGTAGTTAAGAATTTCTGTCTCTTTCGAGTCCTCTCCTTTTCGTTGAAAGAAAAGTTGAGAAGGGGACAGAGTAGTTAAGAATAAATTTTAACTAGATAATTTAAATTAAATTAATGCAAGTGATTTCACTTACTTGCATTTATCTGTCTCTTTCGTGTCTTTTAGAGGGAAAGTAGTAGAACGGGACAGAATACTTAAGGATAAATTCTAGCTAGATAAATTTAAGTAAATTTTCTGTCTCTTTCGGTTCCTCTCCTTTTCGTTGAAAGAAAAGTTGAGAAGGGGACAGAGTAGTTAAGAATAAATTTTAACTAGATAAATTAAATTAAATTAATGCAAGTGATTGCACTTACTTGCATTTTCCTGTCTCTTTCGAGTCTTCTACTTTTCGCTGTAGAAAAGTAGGGAAGGGGACAGAGTATACTTAAGAATAAGTAACTAATTATTTTTTATTGAAATTAAAAATAATTAAGGTAGTTAAGACTTGACATTTTTCCTGTCTCTTTCGAGTTTTCTACTTTTCGCTGTAGAAAAGTAGGGAAGGGGACAGAGTATAGTTGAGAATAAGTAACTAATTATATTTTATTGAAATTAAAAATAATTAAGGTAGTTAAGACTTAACTAAATTAATTAACTAATAAATGTGCATGTGTGTAGTTTTGCTGCATATGTGTATGTGTCATCGTAGGGAGTATTAATTTAATTTATTAAAATAAGCTTAGTTCCAAATTGGGATTTAATAAAGATCTAGAATTTGATCACTCTTTTTGAATTTCTTAACAAGGAGTTGTTAATTTCCTAACCTTGTAGTACCATAGTTGTGTTTACCAGCACTTTTGAGCAGGTTTCTCAACTCGGTCTATACAGTAGTTAGAGCTTGAGTAATTTGAATTTATTCGAATCTCTTAGCTCAATTACGGTTGGGGATTACTATATTAAAAGATTAGTCAGATTTCAATTTATATTTTTGAATTGATAATTCTCTAACTGTATTACCATAGTCTTGGTCGTCTGCACTTTATGAGCAGGTTTTCTCGACTCGGTCTACAGTAGTTGGCGCTCGAGTGACTTGAATTTATTCGAATCTCTTAGCTCAATTACGGTTGGGAATTATTATTTAAAGAATAGTCAGCTTTCATATTTTTGAATTGCTAATTCTCTAGCCTTGTAGTACCCGAGTCGTGTTCACCAAGACTTTTGAGCAGGTTTTCTCGACTCGGTCTACAGTAGTTAGAGCGCGAGTGATTTGAACTTAGTTCAATCTCTTGGCTCAAGGGTTGGGAGTTTATAATTGAAGGACTTTTCGGATTTCATTTTGGATTCCGACTCGGACTCTTGCATTGCAAAAATAGAGCTTTGTTAGCTAGATTTCTCACAATTAAAAGTAACAGACTTTAAAGTAACTGATTTAAAAATAAGTAACTGAATTCAAAGTAACTGAATTCAAGGAAACTGAATTCAAGGAAACTGAACTCAAGGAAACTAAACTTAAGGAAACTAAACTCAAGGCAACTAAACTCAAGAAAATTGAATTCAAGAAATATTAATTCAAGAAAACTGAATTCAAGAAAACTGAATTCAGAGTAACTGAGTTCAAAGTAACTTGATTTCTAGAAACTGGATTCCGATTGGCTGGACTCCGATTAGTTGGACTCTGATTAGTTGGATTCCGAGTAGTTGAATTTAAAGTGAGTTGAATTCAAAGTTGTTAGTTGAATTCAAGGTTAGTTGAATTCAAGGTTAGTTGAATTCAAAGTTGGTTCAATTCAAAGTTAGTTCAATTCAAAGTTAGTTCAATTCAGAGGTGGTTCAATTCAAAGTTGGTTTAATTCAAAGTTGGTTTAATTCAAAGTTGGTTTAATTCAGAGTTGGTTGAATACTTGAATTCAAGGTTGGGTTAATTCAAAGTATATAGTTGAATTCAAAGTAGTTGCATTTAGAGTAATTGAATTTTGAATTCGAATGTCTGTATTAGATTTATGGAGTCAAGAGAAGCCAATGGCTTCCCAAGCTAGTGGAACTGGGGCAGTCTCTTCCAAAACTCCATCCGAACAGGATGTTGAGTGGTTGGTAGAAACAGAGAAATATAAGGCAATAATAGAGGCTCTCCAGAGCACTCTTCAGAGCACTATTCGGAATCAGGGTAAGCAGAGCGTTGCAGAGGAGGCTCCTCCTCCTATGGAGAGACCTCCCGCTCGACAGAGTTCGCCGCAGTATACCAGATACCAAGATTATCGGCATACTGCCTATCAACGTGATGGTTTTCCTCCTCCACCACATGTGCACCGATCTCAGGATACCCATAGTTCCCACTTATTTCGTGGGGATGGTAACCGTGAGAGGGGCCACAAGTCTGTTTCCTGGCCCAAGTCCATGGTTTTCGATGGCCGCGGGAGTTGGCAAGCGTTCATCGCTAAGTTCAACCTTGACGCTGAGGCGTTTGGATGGACTTTGAGCCAACGAAGGAATCAACTTTGCTGGTGCTTGGGTGGAAGTGCAAGCGAGTATGTCTCATGGCTCGTTAAGCATGAACCTCATCTTGGGTTTGCGGACTTAGTCCGGAAACTGGAGAAGCGGTTTGCATCAAGGGACGAAGTTGCACAATTGCAATTTAATTACGCGAGGCAGCAACCTGAGGAATACCATGTAGATTGGGCGAACCGCCTTTTGACATTGGCTGCTCATGCCTTTGCAGATTTACCGGACCACCATGTTGAAAAGCAGGTCGTCCATAGATTTTGCCAAGGATGCTTTGATAGAGAGGCTGGGCACTATGCTATTTATTATTGCCCTAGATCTTTGGAGGAAGCCATCGACTTAGTGAGATGGTTTCAGCATACCCATAAGGCAATTCATGACAAATCGCGGAAGGATGTCAGACAAACGTCTGTAGAGGTATCTGCGGAGGAGCCAAGGATTAGCCGTACAGCTACACCTGATCCTCCACAACAACCACAACCCTCCCGATTGGACAGGATTGAAATTTCGAATCTGGAGAAGAAGGTGGATCAGATCCATGGTTCTGTTTCTTCGATGGAGACTCAGGTGAAGAGTTCATATTCTTCAATTGGATCTCAAATGAAGAACCTTCAATCCACTGTCCAGGGACTCGTTGTTGTGCAGAACTGTTCTCGAGTCGAGTCTGACTTACCTGAACCTGATTTCGGTCAGTCCGGATTGGATTTGCCTGGACCAAATTCAGGTCCGTTGGGATTGGACTTACCTGAACCTGATTTCGGTCAGTCCGGATTTGACTTACCTGAACCAGATTTGGGACTGTCGAGAATGGATTTGCTTGTGCCTGATCTCTGTGAGTCCGTAAGAGTGGACCTGCCTGAAGTGGTTTTAGGTCAGTCAAAATTAGACTTACCTCAACTGGATTTAGGTCAGTTGACTGGATTAGAATTACCTGAACTGAATTTTGGTCAGTCAACAGGATTAGAATTACCTGAACTGAATTTTGGTCAGTCAACAAGAGTAGACTTACCTGAACTGGATTTCAGTCAGTCAACAACAGAAGACTTACTTAAACTGGATTTGGACTTACCTGAATTGAATGTCGGTCAGTCCGCAAGTCTTGAGTCTGAACTTCTTTCCGGAGAAGACCCATTGGATGAGGAGGTTGATCAGAAACCTGGGGCGTCTCAATTACGTATGAGTAAGTCAACTCTTCCGGACGAGGGGGGTAGTCAGGATTCTGATCTGCAACCCGAGTGTCCTGAAGGTTCCTGGCTTCTCCCACCTTGGCCGCCTCCTGTTGACAAATCAATTGATGTTGATGTACTTGAATGTTCCTGGCTTCTCCCACCATGGCCTCCTCCTCCTGTTGATGAATCAACGGATGTCGATATGCCTGAATGTCCCTGGTTTTTCCCACCATGGCCACCTCCTCCTGTTGATGAATCAACGGATGTCGATGTGCCTGAATGTCCCTGGTTTCTCCCACCATGGCCACCACCTCCATTTGATGAATCAACGGATGTGGTTGTGCCTATCGCACAGGATTGGCCAGCGGAAGTGATAGTGTACAAATTATGTAGCACTTTGATTTTCAGTTGCTCTTGGGATTGCTGGTCAAGGAGAAAGCTGTCCTCGTCAAGGTAGCTCTCTCTCTCAATTTCTAGTTTGTATGGGTTTTTTACCTCTCTCTCAATTTCTAGTTTGTATGGGTTTTGTATCTCTCCCTCAATTTCTAGTTGGTATTGGTTTTGTATCTCTCTCTCAATTTCTTGAGAAAACCGGCATCAGCTGTAGATCCCCGTTCCCTGCTGTGTCCCTCAGGCCGAGCTGGGTGAAGGAACCTACAGTTTCGTCCATAGCTGCACCGACCAGATCGGACAAAGTAAAAGCAAACCTTCTCTTGGGCTTGTTTGCTTTGATCTTTTGCTGCTGATAATTCTTGCTTGCTTTCACTGCTTGTTGTTTCTTCTTCGCAGTTCTGCTGTCCATCAACGGATAGAGCAGAGAGCAGAGTTTTCTACTACTGCTCCATCTTGGCTATTTCTTTCCACTGATGAAATGGAATCCGTTGCCTTCGTTGCAGACGAATCGGCTGCTGTAATATCAACAGAAGAGCTATTGGGATTTTCTGCAATCTTGTCCGCAGCAGATGGCTCAAGACTTTCTGCAGTGTACAATAATATATGATATCTGCCCCTGTTCTGACATTGCCTATAGTAGTCGTAGATTATGTAGTTCTGTTAGCCAAGAAGTCAGATTCAGTCTCGGAACCCAGGTCAGGTCATGTTTATAAAAACTTAAGTTGGATAATCCAGGAGATTATGATTATAATTTGAGTCATATCAGAAGAAGATCTTGGAAATAAATTCTTATGGAATGACTAAAGAGTTGTTTTTTGTTAAAGGTGACCTGATTTGGAAGAGAGACCAAGAAGATGGCCCAATAAAGTGATTCCTTGTTTATTACGACGGGAAGTGATCCGGTTGAATATGATGTCCCTTCGACCGGTCATGCTGGTGTTAACCCTACCGGGAGTATAATCAGGTCCGGGTATTTCGGGTATGGCATGTCGAGGGATATTAGGGCGTGTGCTCCATGCAAACAGTATAACAACTCTGTTAGAGTATGGAAAATGCTCCCTGATTGATTGTTCTTGACCTGGTCATGCACAGACAACCGTGCTCTTCTGCAGAATGTAATTCAAGGAAAGGAATTATATTGTTTTTGTAATGGCTAAGGCTATCGATAAGTATTGTTCCAGCATCGGTTCCCCAGCCTAAGCTTTGGCTAGACCGGGGTCGACCTGAGGCGGAACTTAGCAATGGATAGGCTTCTTGTCCATATGGTATTTCGTTCCTGTTAAAGCAATCCAGGTGTCCTTGAATTATGTTGGCAGGATTTTCCGTTGTTATACAGGATTATCCGTTGTATAAATACAGGATTCTCCGTTGTTACATGTATATAAATACAGGATTATCCGTTGTATAAATACAGGATTCACCGTTGTAAAAATACAGGATTTTCCAAATTTGTTCTGGAATGTGCATTAGACTCGGTCACTGTACGGTTACCTTGAGTTTAGTGTACTGGCAAAATCATGGATTGTATTAACGGACTGTAACTCTTTATATATTCTGTAACTCTTTATATATTCTGTAACTCTTTATATATTCTGTAACTCTTTTTATATTCTGTAGCTGTAACTCAGTTTCCCCTGGTTTGTTATGCTCTAATAGGAGAGTTTTTGAGATTTTGCAATATCTGAGATATATGCTGCAATCTAATTAACCGGGAGGAATGTTGTAAAATTGCATTTTGTAAGCCAAATTATTGTACCCTATTTCGCGGACGCGTAAGTTCATACGTGTCTTGGATGCGCTTACGCGTCCGTCCGTCGCCAACCTCTCAAAGACGGGCCTATAAGAGTCCCGGACACGGGCCGTCACTTCATTCTGGATTCTGCTGCTGTCAAACACACACACTTACTCCAGGATCGCTTAGTTTCCCGAATCATGGACTCCCGGCTCACCTCAAGACCCGGGAGTTAGCATGTTAGCTGAGCATCTTCAGCTATGCTGAGCTTAGCTGAAGGACAAGTAGAGATAATATAAGGTTAGTTTAGTGTTTAGTCGTTGTCTTGTCTTTCCTTCTTCATTTCATACATTTCACCGCACCGTAAGTAAAAGTACGGTGGTAACTCCGCCATCATTCATCACAGCTATATTCTACTCACCACCCGTTTTTACTTCACTATTAACATGTAGGCCTAGTGCAGTGGTAGAGGTCAATACGCATTAGCATTGACTCTCTTAGACAGAAATAACCGCCTGATATATCATATGGGTCATTTCTTTAAAAAAAATAAAACTGAAATTTGTTGACATTCCCCATATACAGACGGTAATCTAGAAGACTCGCACCAGGGGGGATAAATTGGCCAATTTCTATACCTCTTTTTACTCGGACGAGTCAGAGACTTTCTCCCCCGATTTTCAATATTTAGATCTAATTTTCTGATTTATAAATCAAAATATGAATATTTTTATCCTATTTACATTTATGCATCTTTTTATTTCTTATTCTCAAAATGCAAAATTTACGGACGTACTTATATGAGTTATCCAATTTTTATCTCAGAACCGTGAAATGGTACGTTCATCCATTCAAACTAGTAATCTATGACCTGACCCGGCCGATATATTTCCGGGTCAACCTACCAGAACATATAAAGTAAAAGACTTGAGTACTGCAATTTTTGTGAAAATAAGAAAATGCAATATTGTTTTTAATAAAAGGAAAATAATTACAGCTTTAAAAATTCCTAACAACTAGGATCATTCTCATTTTGTTTTCTTTGTAACATTGAATAACAAATTTCACGAATTCCAACATAGACGGATAGAATAACATTGATAATTTAGATTATTTAGTGCAAGGGTAAATATGACAATGACAATGACCCGGAATATAATACCATGATAAAAATTCATCAAAATACTTGTAATACTTGTGAACATTTAAAAAAATAAAAAAAAATAAATAAAATAAATAAATCATATATTATTTTTTTTTTTTTTTTTTTTTTGGGGGGGAGGGGTCAAATTTTCCCTTGGGTCGCGCCACGCGTTTTTAATTTCTTGGCGTGAGGCCTGTATCAGAGACTGAAGCTTTCAGTCTATGACTCTCTATGCTTGGCTGGAGTGCACATACATGTAGGTGCATTACTATCTTGGCTGTGTATTAAAAGATGTGAACGGCTTTGTAGTTGCCATAAATAGAGCAGTATAAATGACATGATAACGTGTATAAATAAAAGTCAAGAGCAGAAAACATTTGATACATAATCCAGAATTTATTGTAAAAACATTGCAAGTCCAAAAAGTCAGGGAATAATAAAATCATACTCCCAAGCTTCCAAGTAAATGCGGGGTCACCAATGTAGAGAAATGAGGTGTGAGCAGGAGTGAAGAAAACATCGTGCTGTTGAAAATACGTGGGGTGAATGGTGCGCGGAACCACGATGCGCGATTAGAGGGATAAACACACGTCCAAATAATGAATATTATTCATGAATATAAATAAGTAGCATGATGGAAAAGGACTGTGAACATAAATTTACAATAAAAGTAAGTATGAGACGCTACACCATCAATGAAGTTCGGCTTCTGAATTTTTACACTTTGTATATTTCTCAAAATATAAATGATTAAACGTAAATAATTTGTATTTACTGTATACCATGCTGTCAGTATAGATGTAGCATTTGTATTCTGAAACATTCTTGACCAAAGTTGATATTATATTGTGTGTCCTCATGCAGGCAATGGAGTATTTGAGTGAAATCCAGGAGCATATCAATGAAGTTAGGCTGCAGAATGAGTCGACATGTCGTGACATCAAGCAACTCCTCAACAAACCCTGGCCTGGTAAGACTTCCCCCGCTTCTTCCAGCCTCGCAGGAACTCAAGAAGAGGGCAGTAGAGGTCCAGCCAGTGCTCCTGGCCATTCGATCGATGATAACGTGTTCTCTGTAGAAGAGCAATCAATGTTGGCAGAGGTAGACGGCGTGCTGGCCCAGGCCCAGAAACTTAGGCAGTTCCAAAGCAAGGTCAGTGTGGGAATGAATTATCAGCAATTGTATACATGACAATTCCAGTGCTTTCTGCATTTTTATTCTTTCTATTCAGCAAATTTTGCAAACTTTTGAAAATGAAAGGGGAAGGAGTTACTGTGGAAATGTTAATTTTGCTTTGTAAGAATTGGAATTTATTGATTGTAAAATGCAAAGTGTGTGTTGTTTGTGTGTATTTATGGGTGTTTAGTCATTAAATAGTGATGTGCTCATGAGTAATCTCATTATAGCGCCTACCGGTAAGCAGTACAGGATTAATTCACGTGTAGTGAAGTCAAAGTAAACATCTTCTTTGACTAAGTTGTTGGAAAAGGCATGCTGTAGATATGTTTGTAAAGAAACTTCACGCGTTCATGATGAGACACCTCCGAGCAATCATGAGAATCATTTGGAAGGACAAGGTGACCAACAAAGAGGTACTAGAGCGAGCAAACCTACCTTCTATGGAGGACCAGCTAATCAGGAAGAACCTACGATGGACAGGCCATGTCATCAGGATGCCCTCTGAGAGGTTACCAAAGAAAGTACTATTCTCGCAACTACCCACTGGCGAAAGAGGGATTGGTCGTCCACGGCTTCGCTACAAAGACACGATCAAGCGGAACCTTAAGCGGAGGCAAATTGAAATCAAGACTTGGACAACTGCTGCAGGCCAGCGAGCTGTATGGAGAACAGCTGTAAAGTGAAAATGAAGGTGGTCATTGTCGCTTCGCGACAGACAGCTACTACTACTACTACTACTGGATATGTTTGTTGCTTTTTACTACAAACATACACCCTGTTTTAAGCAAATCACCGGTAATTATTCTATGAAACCATACCTATAGCCATCTTTACTATTCACAATCAAAATTAAGCATATTGTATTTTCCTGTGTACAGTTTTGCTTTATAATAGTGGAATACTAGTTCATATTTGTATTTAATTTCCTTTTTTCCTCGAAGGTGAAAAGCAAACAAACCAGCAGTGGTATCCCGGACAAAAACTCACCAAAAGCTCTAGGTGCTCCTAATCATACTGAACTACCCAAGTCTACCGCGGTTGCTGAACCCTCTATCACATCAGATCAGCACAGTAATCAAGAAAGCCAGGGTGAACCTACCAGCCAGAACACCAACAACTCTGGAGGGGGTGCAACCGATGTTGCAGTCATATCCGCAAGAGATCTTGATAGGCTTCTGAAGAAAGATCCACCAACAAGAAAGGAGCAAACTTCAAAGCTGACTCGTCCAACGTTAGGAACAACTAACATTTCCAAGCAACCTAAATCAAAGAGAACAGCTTCAGGTGCAGCAGGTGTCCACGGACAGGCATCAAGGAAAAATTCACAACTCGGGACATCCTCTGCAGAAATTGGAAGACACATCTCAAAACCAGTATCCCGATTTGGAAACGCTCAAAGCAAGTACATGCAATCAGCTAAAGCAAAGACATTGGCTAAAGACAATTCAAGGAAGGTAAATATTCAAGGAAGTGGAAATGGCTCCAGTGTAAGGCAGAGCTCGACACAAGGACAAACAAAGCGGCCGTCATCTGCAACTAGGACATCTAATGAAGTGGTTTGTGTTCCACCAGGGAAAAGTAATGTAAAGATTGAACAACCAAGTAGAACTCAAAGAGGTACTGATACAGTTGACGGAGTAACTCAGTCAGTAGCTCAGTTAGACGTGTCTAAAGCACTTGAAACAAGATCTGGTGATACTCACCAGAAAACAAAGACAGCACCTTCCACTACAGCTAATCTTACACCACAAACAGAGAAGATCCCTTTTATGCTGAGGAGAGATGGGTGAGTGCTTAACATATTACATTATGAAACAAAGTTACATGCAGAGGTGCCCACCAGTACGATTAAAATACGATTTTTCACCCCCCCCCAAAAAAACAGATTTTTAAAATTTTTTTTTTTTTTTGTAATACCCATAAAAACCACGGAATCGCATTTAAACATGAACAAGTAAACCCCCCCCCCCCCCCAGCCAGCCCCAACAAAAACTTTGCTTTACAAATTTCTTTTAAAATTTTAATGAAAGAGCAAACATTTTACTTGACTGTACGTACCAGTATCACATTTTTCTGAAATTTTACTGGCCCGGGGCCAAATGGCCATTGGTAGTGTCGAGTTTTCGTGAAAATCTGATTTTTCTCTCCAAAATCTGATTTTTTAGGATACTCAGTCTGTTTTTTTGTGTCAAGAGGTTGGCATCTCTGTACTTGTATCATAGATTCTATAAACTCACATGCAGCAGGGTTAATAAAATATTATTATTTTGCTATCTGGGCCCCATCTTATAAAGAGTTGTGATTAATCGAACTATGTACATTAAAGAGAGAGGAGACTGCAAACTGGGAATTGTACCAGACAATTCCAATGGAATGAGAGGTGCTTTCATGCGATCAATTATTCTCCATATTTTCACAGATCAAGTCTTACAGTACCATCAAAGTTAAAGAAGCACTTCCAGACCGATGCCAAGCTCAGAGACAAACTGACATCCCTGATACACGGCGATGGCTCCAGTCATTCTGACCATTTCCTGGAGCTCTTTGGCGACAATGTATCCTTTATCTAAATTTCATTTCGTTTATAATATCTTAATTACTGTTCGTTGTTTGATTGTTAAGATTTGTATGTTTCTTTTCTGTTGTAATAGCGCTCTGATCAGTTTTTCTGTAGTTAGCGCTCAACAAGAATCAATTATTATTATTATTATTATTATATCTGTAATGCAGATAAAACTGGTGAGGTGTTGTGTAGTCAAGTGGTTGAAACATTTGACTCAAGAAAGGAAGGTCATGGGTCAAAGTCAAATGAAATGAAAATGAAATGAAATGAAATTTGGGATTTTTTGTTGTCCCAAACTCTAACAGAGACAGGGCAAACAACATGAAGTTCTATAATCAAAGCAGTGGTATAGGAGTTGAGAGATCCCATATTAACCTATGTCAATAAGCCGATGCTGTTGGGTAACTTAAATCACTATTAACCTAGTCCATTGAATAGGGTATGAAACTGCAAGACCTCTAGCTGTGTAGCCAGCCCAAATGCACATATGTATTCTTACAATCAGATATATTTAGTGGAATATTTAAAAATCTAATGATCCAAACTAAATCAGAAATATCGTCTGCTCAGAGCCAAAAGTTTAAAGTCCCACTGCACTACTTATAGATACTTGCACCCTCTATATAGCAAACAATGCATAATCAGTGCCTGTTGATCCCCCATGATCCCCTTTTTCTTATGTTAATTGAGAACAGATTTGATGAGATAACCACCTTGCAGGAAAGGTCTAATCCCCCCTGACCAAACTAGTACAGACAGGCTTTAATGCCCTTCCTCCTCCAGGCTATATTTGTATGATCTTTCCTCATCCTGGCTTCGGGCTAGATTTGTATATCTTTCCTCAACCCTAGATACCTTAGCCTTCATACAGCTTACAGCTCGATGCTGAACTGCGGAGGCTTATATCAGAGTATCAACACCTGATACAACTCACTAGGGATGTGAGAAAACAACTTCATGCAATACATGGTAAGCATGAAAGGACCCAGGCCACCTTGGCATTAGGGACTACCCTTGGCATCAATCTTGGCCAAGTTGTTCAATATAGAGCTAAATCAATCACAAATATTTTTTTTTTTTTTTTATTTTTTTTTTTGGGGGGGGGGGGTGCTGATTTTTGGCATTGAGTACAACTTTCACAACATCCACATTCAAGACTATATTTTAGGAATATGTAAACAAAGTTACTGAAGAGGTAACGATGAAAGTTTCAGTAGCTGAAATTTGACAAACATGAATTTGATTGCTGTTTAGAGGTCCAGTGTGTAGCCTGCTTTCCAACTCCTGAAATGTTATTACCAATCAATGCCGAGTTTCACAAAGGTGCTAAGTTAGTCTAATGGAAATTATAGTTTTTGTTTTTAATGATAATTATAAAAAAATGTATTTAAACAAATTTGCTTTTTGATAATTTGTGATATTTACCGATATCTTAAATTAAAATGCACCTGTCATTTTTGTTACGCAGGTAAGACTCCTTGGGAGGATGTGTACTATCTTCACGCTATATCGGAGGTCATCAGACAGCGACAAGCTGAGATAAGTCAGCAGTTCTGTCAGCTGAAAGATGGTGAGTACCCCAGCTTTGCAGGCTTAAACCCCTCGGTGAACTGAAAGTGAAACCTGCCCGTCTACTATCCACAATGTCTTTTAATCATTTCGTCTTCTTATCGTTTTGTCTAATAACAATTTAGTCTAATAACCAGTTAATCTAATTTCCAGTTTGTCTAATGCCCATTTCATCTACTATCCATAAGGTCTAATAATCATTTAATGATTATTATTATTTATGATTAAATGATTATAAGACAATGTGGATAGTAGATGGGCTGGGTGTAGACCATATGGGAATAGACCAAGTGGGAAGTAGACAAACTGGTTGTAGACCAAACAGCAATAAACCAACTGTTTTATCATCTGATTTGCCTGAAACAGCCTGTAAACTTGTCATACAATGTACCTTGCTTCAACTAGAGCTCTAGCGCCATCTAGTGGGCGTCTTACTAAGAAGTCCTCAAGTTAATTTTGTACAGAATTTTGTTTCTAATATTGTCATGTGTGTTGATCAGAACTTTGTCCATTTCAAGAATAAACATGTAAGCCTAATTTTGCCATGCCCTTAAGCTATGATGTTCATTAAACGAAGCATCTGTATTCTTGCATCTTATTGTATATATTTTTTAGGAACGGACAACAAAAAATGAGTTCTTAGACCTCAAGTTTGGATGGGAACAGTAAACTACTGTCGTTGTTGTTGTTCTTGGGTTTTAGGGCTGACCAATCTAAAAAGATTATTTCTGCCTGGTTGTACTGTTTTTTTAGTTGTGCAGCTTCCGTTTATTAGATTGTACGGGCAATAATTTAGGTGTCGACCACGCGCAGTGGTAAACTATACTTTCCCTTCCCTTCCTCTCCAAGAGAGAGAGAAGGCGAAGAACGACAAAGAAAAAACAATTTTTATGGAGCTATTTATAAGCTTTATGTATTGCTGTCTTTATGCAACAGTACATTGATCCTGTATCCCCTCCTCTGTAGGCCTTACGGATGGAACAGATGTCACAGTGTCAAGGAGCAGTCACAAGACAATGAACAGCTCTCCATTTCTATGGCATCAGGTGGACAACTTCAAAGGTAAAATTGACATATGGTAGTCATTTTAATAATACAATTTAGCAAGACGTTTTTTATATTTTTTCTAAAAGTTCAAACCTCTATAGATTAAATTTTCTTTTCTCAATATAATTATTTCAAGCTTTATGCAATAGATCACATGTAAGTAAACAAATTATGTTGTAAGAAATTCAGGCTTCATCATTACTTCACATTACTTTTTATAAGTAAACAAAAATATATTTTAAAAATCACCACTTTTGGGCCCTGTCATATAGAGAGTCGCAATTGAAACCAAGATGCAGTGCATTTTAATCAGTGATAACTATTCATAAGATGAGGGCGTAGTGATAAGAAGATAGTATTATGATTAGATGATTGAATGAATAACTTATGTTCTTCTGTTCTTGTATCTCAGACGAGTTGCTTTCTATTCCTGATGGTAACATCCTACAGTACTCCTCTCGAGCAGAGTTATTGAAGTGGAATCAACTAGTGTACAGGATTCAACATATACAACAAGAAAAGATTATCCAGGAGGTAAGCTCCTCTACACTACCTCCATTTTCTTCTAGGCCTGTTTTATATTTCACTAATACTCACTTTATTTTGTGTATGATTACAAAGTAAAGCACTTTACTAGAAACTTAGATTAAGCGATATACAGATGTGACTTTTGTTACTATTATTTGTATACCAGTCATATCAAGATAAAAGTAAAAGAGGATGATAATTCAAGTAACAGAAGATAAAAATCCATGTAGAAATTGCCATCCTGAAGTCTGTATTCATGGATAAATTGAATTCCAGAAACATCATGTCAAGTAGTGGTAGAAAGTTAAATTGATTTTGTGTGATTAACAAATAATAGCTGATTTAGTAAAGTTTCTTCTGTTTTGAGGAATAACCTTGGTATGAGCTTTTAAATTTTTTTGCCAGGTAAACCTCAAACTGACGATGCTACTTTTGATTATCTCAGTGATCCATATTTACCATTACGATATGAAAATCTTTTAATCCTAGACATTTAGAAGTAAAATCATCCATCATTAATGGATCACATGTATCCTTAGCCAACCTTTTGATTCTGGTCAGACATAGTACAGTCTGTGGTTTCAACGAAGTGAAACACAGAAAGGTTCCTGTCGAGTCACCTGATGTGTGTATAAATGCAACACAGGGCGAGAAATATTATTATGGTTGTGGCAGTCGAAAATCAAGTCATGTTATTATTTATTCTGCCTAAATTAGAATTAAGATGAACCTTGTAATTTCATTAAACATTGCCAAACTCCAATTTAGTGTTAAGTGGTAGAATCAGTATCAATTGTGAACTGTAGTACTATGATAATTGCTACAATGTATATTTCTATGAATAAAATGTATATCAAAGGATCTTAACAATGCATTCCTCGGTGCTTTCTCTATCTCTTATTCTTTCCCTCCTTCTCTCTTTTCTCTCTCTATTTCTCTCTCTCTGTCTCTCTGTCTCTTCTGCCTCACTCTCTACGTTCCTCTCTTTCTCCATTTTCCCCTGCTGCACTCAACTTTATCTATCCATCCCTCTCCTTCATCTCTTTCTCCCCTCCCCCGCTCTATATCCTCTTTCTTGTGCCATTCCATACATGTCTCCCTGTCTCTCACTTTCTGTCTCTCTCTGTCTCTCTCTCTCTCTTTCTTTCTGTCTCTCTCTGCCTCTCTCTGTCTTTCTCTTTCTTTCTGTCTGTCTCTCTTTCTCTTTCTCTCTCTCTCTCTCTCTCTCTCTCTCTCTCTCTCTCTCTCTCTCTCTCTTATCATAGGTTGCAGGTGATGCAATATTGGAGCTGTTATCAGGTATTGACTACGAAGACCCGTCCTATCCAACTCTCTATCGGATCACCCATGGTCTGGTACTCAACTCAGGCTCAGTCTATCCATCCATGATATCTGATGAAGACAGAGGTATAACGCCTGGACCAGAGTTTTAAATGATTAATTAATTGTATCCTTATATAATGAGCATTATGTATTTACATCTGTATCATAACACACAGATAAATGAGTATGCATAGCTCCTTTGTAGTTTGGAGCTTTTTCTGTGTATCATTCCCTCTTGCCATTTATTTATTTAACTAAAAAGCATGTTGTGGTTCATGGTGATTTATGGTGTAGAAGGTAAACGAACTCTGGCTCAGTCTTTCCATCCATGATAACTAATGAGGAGAGGGGTATAGCAAGAGGTCCAGGGAATAGGTCGATATAAGGTCAACTCCATGGTATTTTGTCCCATACATTACCAATACCATCAAAGTTTTCAGTATACCCCTTGATTCTATCAAGTTGGCAGCCCTTATAGAGCTTGAATCAGACCAAATAACAAGAGAGATGCCTCTTGCAATATTATCTGTTTGTTCTTTTATTTGCCTTTAGTCTTGGTAACGTATGAAACACCCAAAAACTAGTGCGACTCAACTCTTGCTCAGTGTATCCATCTGTGATATCTGAAGAAGAGAGGGGTATAACACTTGTACAGGGTATTAGTCGACGGATACAAGTTCATAATGATCTACCCATCTTCTTAACTTTGTACGCAACCTAGGCTCTTTCTACTCATCAAACATTGTGGGGTTAGAAATGATATTTTGTGCAAAGCTTTTTGTCCATGCTGCAGTCTAGTCTCTTGAACCCACATAAACAAGGACTGGCAGTCTCTGATTTTCTTGCACCCCGTTTCCTGTGGTCTGCCTCGTGGTTCTGTGCTGGCTACTGTAGGATTGCAGAAGTGTTGTGGTCAAGTGGGTACGTCGCCGGACTGTCAATCACAAGGTCCGCGGTTCGAGTCCCGCCGCGGCACTAATGTCCTTCGGCAAGACATTGATCTACATTTGCCACACTCAACCCAGGTGACGTCAATGGGTACCTGGCAGGAAATAATTCCTTGAAATGCTGGAGCGCTGTAATGGCAGCTAGGGTAAAGCCGGGGTAATAATAAATGTACCTTGGAATAGAATTTCTAGATAGACGGCGCTATAGAAATGCCTATTATTATTATTATTATTATTATTATTCCTCCCTTGATCTTGAGGCAATGGCTTTCCTCTCTCCATGCTAAGTGCCAATACCATTCTTTCTGTGCATTGTCTGATATTTTTGTATACAAGATACACGTAAAAAAAATGTTCCAACCTAGTCAGCGACTGTTGTATATAATTCAAAGTGCAATATTCCAAGTAATATAAATTGCTTTGTAACCATGCATTCCTTTTTTTTTGCTGATGTATTTCTAATCTCTTTAATTGGAAATACACCCAAATATTAATTGTGTATTTATTCATTATTTGGTAAACGTGAAACTAAAGAGTGACAGAGATTTGTTACATTTCAAACAAAGATTGTATTTCAAATTACTGTCTTAGGAAGAGGGTGTCATTTAAGACACACTTCTGCAAAGATTTCTCCCAAAAAAATGTGTTTGAAGACAAATATTGATAAAAGAATACATAATTTGGGTTTTCTGTTATATTTCATCAATATTTGACTTCAAACACATTTGTTTTGAAAATACTTGCACAAATGTGTCTTTAATAAATGATATCCTCTTTCATATTATGATACAATTCAAGTGAAATTTTTTCATCAAATTTTTGGGCTCCCAACACTAAAGAGGGGCTTTAATAATACAATGTTGAATTTCTATTTGTGTGCACCTTGTTGAAATCAAGGCCGTGACAGTGTAATCGTATTGTTCTTGGTTTGCCAGTGACCACATCGGTTTAAAGGCTTCACTAATCTGTTGTGATGGTGTATTGATCCAGGGTAGTCCTCATTTGACGGTTTCATTTCCTCTTGGAGTGTGAAGTAGGGCAGTGCTATGCTAATACGAGTGTTCAGACCAGGGCAAAGCAATGATTCAATGAAGACGTTCATTGGTTTTTACATGTAGGTTTTAACCAGTATGCTGTGATGGCGTTTAAGTCCAGGGTATTGTTTGATGGTTTCATTTTCTCTTAAAGTGTGAAGTAGGGCAGTGTTACGTCTGTAGGAGTGTTCATATTAGGGCACTCATGGGACATTGAGTGGGTTAAAGGTTTCACCATTCTTTTGTTATGAAAGTTCGATCCAGGAAAGATAATAATTATAATAATTAGGCCTTTTTGCATAGCGCATACGTGCAGGTCTTTATGTGCTTGACAGAACAGAATACAGAAGGAGTGGAAACGGTGCACTGGGTTCATACATCTAAAATGTGAGATTTTACAAAGTGCTAAATAGGTATGTCATGTAATTGCCGCATTTTCACATTGAGTGTAAACTGGACCAATGTTATACCAATAGGAGTATTCATACTAGGGCAAAGGGCCGATGCAGTGAAAATTCTCATTTGTTAACTTGTTAACCAATCTGTTGTTATGACATATTGATTCAGGGTAGGGCTGCTAGGTATTATTGGATGGTTTTGTTTCCCACTATGTATAGCAGTTTGAAGAACAAAAGTGACCTATTTCTGCAAATGTGAAAATAGCAAGTTCAATTGGAGGAGCCTGTGTCTTTGAATGTACTTTGAACACAAAATTGATGGCATATAAATGCTGAGAATCATCATCATCATCAAGAAGTGCAATACTTTTGTTAAGCAGTTCTACTTGTCATACTCATAGGATAGAAATATAGACCTAGTTAAAAGTAGTCTTGATTCTATATTTATCAGTGTTGTGTTCTTGACTTGCTATATCTTCAAGGGTAACATTTTTTTCCTTCCATTTTCCAAAATTTGTGTCCATAAAAATGTCTATAAATTTCAGTAGTTCAAGTACAAAGATTCAGCAAAGGAAAAGATAAAAATGCACATCAGTCAAATGGATAAAACATAGCTTTAATACAATCCTACATTTAACACTTTTCTTACATTCATCTACAAAGCATATCATTGCAATTGAACAAAGCATATTTAATCAGAAAATGATTATTATATTTCATGCACAATGTTAAAGATGAAGTTGAGTTCTGGTCATGCGATTGCATTGTGAATGTAACAGGGTGGAATCGACCAGAAAAGGTTGAACATCTAGCATATAGTATTGGTGTATACTGCAAGGTTCTGGAATCATCAAAATGATAAGAAATTTGGCCAAGTCTTGGTAAAGTTACAAACACTGTAGATGTTTATGGGACTACACGAACACGTGGCGTAAAAATCCGTCCCAATTTTTACGATGTTACGACATAATTATTTAGAATATGAAGGCATTAGAAGAGCCATGGTTTTCAGGGAACATGTTTTATCTGATGTTCTTCCACACTTGCATAATAACAATGATAATGCTCACAAATTATTTTTCACCTCTTCCCAGAACTCAACCTTCTCTTTAAAGCTCTAGAAATGTTCACACTGGGACAAAAAATTAATTCTGTGAAACCTTCAACCTAATTTTCTTGTGTCTTTTAAATGTTTTGTCAGTTTTTTGAACTGTTAGATACATATTTTTCCATCGTATAGTTACTGGTGCAATATTGCAATGAGCAGCTTTAACAAGTCAATGGGATTACTAGGATACGTTCCTAATAAATAGAATCTAGAAGATACAGGATAGATCACAGTGGGATTGCATAATGATAGGTGAGAATTGGTCATATGCATGAAAAGTATCATTTTAATTTCATTTCGAATAATTTCACTATTCGGCCACTGCAATTACAGGTTTTCAATTCTATATTTAAACTGAGCTATTCCTAAACATTATGATATATCCTTTGTTTAGAAATATAGTCTTTGTTATTCTTTTTGAGGAAATGAACTTGTACATGACCTTGTTAAAGGTGTACCTCACTTTCATGACACATCAAGTTGTGATCTGTCTGTTTTTGAATTTTCATTGTTTTGATTTGTTGCCCAAAACTATTTTTAGATGTGAACTTCATATCAGTTCAACCGCCCCCCCCCCCCCCTTCACCTTTAAACAAGACATAACATGCTGCATATTTGATTTAACATTGTTTTTTGTGTTCTGTTATTGTAATGGTTTGAGAATGGAATAGTCAAAATAAACTTTGTGAAATACTGGCACATTGCCAAATTTGTGGACAAGAAAGTGACAATACAGGTGTCAGCCTGTTTGAACAAGTTCCACAAATACTATTAAACTGGCCTGTATTTAATAGCTCTTGTTATGGTAAAATGTATAATTATGAATGATGTCATCATCGACAATGATTTCATCATTCAAACTGGACGATCGAAGGACACAGACAAGTCTACTACCTTTGTTTTCATGTTATGGTGAAATAGCGTTGACCTGGTATCAAAACAAAAGAAATCTAAAAAAAAAAAAAAAATAGTGGTTATAGCATGCAGCAATGACATAAAATGTGTACTTTTGATTACTACCATATCTTTATGAGTTAATGAGAACGAAGGAGGAATATTCTTAATGCTACTGTACAGGCATTTGACTTTTTCATTGTAATTTGAAATTGAACAAGTCTTCTGACTTTATTTATATATTTTCCAATATATCAAGAAGTATATTTGAATGCTTCATCTAATCATAACCCTATGAAAGAATATATGTGTATGTTACATGGTAACATAGATTTGGAAACACAAACAAATTCTGCTAAAAGTAATTTGAATTCTGTATTTCTCATAGCAGGGTAAATTATTGTAAACCTACATCTTGTGACACTACTTATTGAAAATTCTGGAATCAACATCGTCTTAAAAAAGAAACAATACATGTTGATATATACTTCTGTTGAAAGTTATATAAAGCTAGAATGTTAGCTTGTCTTGAGCTAATCTGATAATAATCAAAATGCCTTCATTTTTGGGCACATTGCCAAATCGGTCTTTACTATATATATATATATATCTTCATGATGAACATGAATTTTGTTATCCCCAACAAGTTCCGACAGGTCATTCAAAGTCTTCTTTAGATTAATTGCTGTAGAGGTCCTTGAATATGGACAGTGCTCTCAAATTTAGTTAGAAGTGAATCGTTATAAACAGTGTTAGATTGATGAAATACAAATTAGTTACTCTTCCTAATATTTCAATGATGAAAATAGAATGAACGTACATGTAGATTTTGATATACGTTTTTGCTGCAGTTTCAATATAGGTTGAATTTGTATGCAATATTTTCTGTATTCCCTGCTTTTGTTGATTTTTGTGTCTTCATTGTGGAATTGCTTGACATTTGGTCACATTTAAATGCATTTGTGTAGGCCTATATTGAGAGTATATATTTCTTGAATTGCATTATGCACAAAATGATATATTTATGAATGAAATATTCTGTACGATAAGTACTTTTATGAATCATATGTTATTGAAATAAACGATATGATATTCGGGTAGACGTTTGTGATTGCATATTCCCTGCGTTGTGTTTTTGATCATGTGTTATTTTATTAATTTTGCCCAATGGTTATTGTTGGCTGATTTTCCAGTGAACTCATCACGTAGTGATTTGTTTATTGATTGATAGTTGATTTATTAATTAATTAATTAATTGAGAGATTTATGCATGGATTGATGACTAAGTGATCGATGGATGGATCATGGATGATTTGAGTGTGGAAGTCAACATACGATTGTTTGATTGAGTGACTTGTTGGTGGCTACAGTGAGTGAGTAAACTACCGATTAAATAATGAAAGGTTAATTTATTGACTGATTGGTAATATGATTTGACGATTTATCTAATTTTATTGATTGGTTTAAGGATTGAATCACGTGATTAGTTGATTTGATAGTTGACTTTAATATATATCGAGTGACTGTTTTCTAAACGACCAAGGAAATAATGTATGCAATGGGTTAATGATTAAATATCCTCTTACTTTTGAAATGTAACAATCATATTTCTAACTAAATGAAGAAATCTATTGAAGCACAAGATGCAATAATATATTTTTTGTAATTATCTATATAGTAATGCAAACGGATAGAGAGAGAGAGAGAGAAAGATGGGGGGGGGGCAAAACTGGTCCTAGCTACTTGCAGCCGTCGTTAAACTTTCGTTGACTTATAAAGATATCGGCCAAAGTATCTATTTCCTTTAATTTCCTGATCAATATCCGGACTTCTACAAAAGGCTTTGTTCCTTAGAGAAAATGTAGGTACATTCAACATTAAACTCGACATTGAATGATTATAATTTATCTTGTTAAATAGCCATGAATAAAGCAGAGAAAGGAGAGGGGGAGGGGGTGAGATGGGAAGACAGGAGGAGGAGGAGAGAGAGAGTATTTAAAAGAAGATAAAGAGAAACGAGAGAGGAGCGTGAGAGAGAGAGAGAGAGAGAGAGAGAGAGAGAGAGATGGAGAGATAGCATTATGGTGACTGGTTGAGGGACAGAGAGAGAGAGAGAGAGAGAGAGAAACAAATAAAGCCGGTCATAGCTACCATGATATTACATCCTTACACATCACATTCACCAATTGTTTAATAGCTAGTAAGGATCTCGGCCGTAGGATCTGTTTCCTGATCAGTTTCCCGACTTCTTCTAAAAGCTTTGGTACAAGAAGTACATCGCTGTATGATATGAAACATAAGATTCAGTAATTGTAATTTCTCTTGATTGATATCCAAGCATGATCAGAGCAGAGAGTAAATGAGAGAGAGGGAGAGAGAGAAAGAGAGGGAGAGAGAGAGAGAAAGAGAGAGAGAGAGAGGGAGAGAGAGAGAGAGAAATAGGGGTTGGGGTGGGGATGGGTAAAAACCAGTCCTAGATAGTTATCATATCTTGGCTTGCACATTTCGTTCACCAATCGCCAGCTTATAAGGATCTCAGGCGGTTTCCATCGATTTCCTGATCAATTTCCGGACTTCTACAGAAGAAGGCTTTGTTACAAGGAGAAATATATAGGTGCATTCAGGTGAACCGAAGAAGCGAACCTTGGCATATCGAGGGATTGGGAAACTTTAAAGCCTTCGTTTTGAGATCCATATGAGCCATGAGTCCATACAAATGGGCTGGATCTAATATTTGTTTCTCCAGAGAGTGTGCATTGATAAATAAGACATTTTGCGTTATGCTTTGTTTCTTATGTTGAATCTGCTATTTCTTACTCATTCAAAGTACTTGTAGGATTAACAAATTCGTGTATTTTTACACTTTATGTCCCCCTCTCTTGCATGCCCCCCCCCCTCCCCCTCTCTTGCATGCTCTCTCTCTCTCTCTCTTTTCCCCTCTCTCCCCTCCTCTCTCCCCCTCTCCCATATCTCCATATACCATTCTCTCTTTCAAATCCTTATACAGTTCTGTTTTCTAATAGAATTGTTCATACTAAAATATACGATATACATGTTCTATCAGCTATCTATGTAATTGATATTAGATTTTTCAAAGTTGACTCAAAATTTTTTGATAATCATAATCTCTGTAACCCTTTATTTAAACATAGAGTCTATAGGGCATTTTGTAGGCCTAAAGAAAATTGATTCCTATAATTTATTTGTCTCTGTTATGCCTGTTGCATAATGGTATACAGTATATCCCCTTTTGCGTTTGCTCTGTTTTCCTTGGATTTTTTTAAAACTAACGTTTATGTTCCCTTATTATAGGCCTAAATCATCGCTACTGTCGGCGTCGTCGTCCTCCTCCTCATCGTCATCATCATAATCATCATCATCCCCATCATCATCATCATCCCCAACATCCCCATCATCATCATCATCTCAATTTATAAACTTTTCGATTATTTACAAGTATATACTAACAAACATTATGTTTATAATTCAACTTGCGGTATATAGCCTGGCCCTGAAAAGTATTTCGAGTTTATTTCATTTAAACACATTTCGGTGTTCTGATTTGATCATTCATTTGTAAACTATTAACAAAAATTGTGTATTGATATTCAGTTGTGGAGATGAAACTGGTAGCTTACGGGTCACCTTGTTGGAATGTTCGCCCAGGGTCCATCCCTTTATGTCGGGTTGGGCATTACTTCTGGTACGGTATTGGGTCTATTTAATTTTCCACATGAATTGCAATAAACTTTTCCGGAATATTTCGAACACCTGTCAATTTGACGTGTTTGCCCAGGTCATGGGCACGAGCAGTGTTTTTACGGATCATTTATCTCAAACGAGTCCTTGATTTCCTAAATATACCCTCTCGATACCCGACGTTCAACTCATTTTTGTTCTCTCTCTCTCTCTCTCTCACTCTCTCTCTCTCTCTATCTCTTTTTTTACACACAAGGATCAGTAATGTACGTGGGATATACCAGCGTATACCAAAGTATTTGCCAGGTTAGCTCCTTTAAATTTATTCACTAGATTGCGTTTACTCGATGATTTCATGATGGGACCATTTTATTCCTATTTTGGATTTCAGCATGTACTTATTTCTAAGTTCAGATGCTGAACATGTTCAAATGTGTTCAGATGGCAAAGTGTTTAAGCTCTTTTATCATATTATTATCTCGAAACACAGAACAGTATCGTTCCAGGGGCTCGCTTGAACTGTTAACAGGGGCCATCATTCAGTTGCTCTCATTCTCAAGTGTGAACTCTTTTCAGTTTTGCTGCGTTTACATTACTGAATGTAATGCAACTCGCTTTTAATATAATGATATTTTCATATTAATTGTATCTTATCTGATTCCCACTTGTTATTTTCATATTCTATGCATTGTTATGATATTCGTCTATTTTATGCTTATCCCGTTAAAAAACAAACAATTGCATTAAACGAATTGGACATTGGACAGAAGCGGTGCCAGATATTTTTTTTTAGGATGGATTTTTTTTTTAAAGGTACCACCAACCAACAAAGACGGTTCGAAGCTTTATGTGTCGGCAAAAATCTCCGGCAGGCATTGCAAGCAATAACAACAACAACAACACAAAGTGATGCACGATTCGTGAGAAATCTTAGGGGAGGGTTCCACCGCCCCTGCTTCCTCCAACGCGACCCCTCATATAGAACCTTGAAAATAATTGTGTTCTTTTTCGATAGCGTTCCCGATTCCAAGTAAGTTGATGGCACGCTCTACCACTTCATGAACCAAGGAGTGGAATTCTAGCTTCTGATTGTTTTTCAGGTTTCCCTTTCCGCACTTTCATTTCTGCAAATCTGATTAAAGGCCTGATTAAAATGTATTACGATGAGTTGTCAATTCCGGGAGGACTTAAAAATGTAGGTCACTCTCTCGATATCTCCTTTAGACAGAAAAGAAAAAGACAGACGTGTATCAAATGGGCCTACGTTAAGTTACAATGATCTATTCATTAAACAATAGCATATACATAATAATTATGACCACCGTGTAGTGTGTGGGGGAAGGGGTGGAGGGGGCTATTCGTATATGATTCATGTATTTTAAGTTTAATTCTGCACTGGTCATATTAAGTTTCAGTCAACTATCTCTCCACAATACAATACAATACAATACAATAAAGTCATTTATATAGCGCTCTTACTAACTAACTGTTGTTTCACAGCGCTTTACATAAAAAAGTTATTAAAGAATCTATTGTTGATCATGGTGTATTTTAACCTATACAAAATAAATAAACAAACAAAGGAAATAAAACATGCGTATTTTAAAAACACGTAATCGATGGGAATAATATTAAAATTCAGTTTCTTGCAAAGGCCCCACAATGACTTGTTCCCTCTCTTGCTTTCTGTTGTCCGCATTTACTCACTCTTCCTCTTTTCCTTCCATTGTTATCTTCTTTCTTTCATCTCTATATCTTACCCGTTTTTCTCTGTTTATCATGAGTCCACTCACTCACTCTCCCCCCCCCCCCCCCCTCTCTCGCTCCCTCCCTCATTTCTTCCCTTTTCTCTCTGTCTCTCTCTTTATGACAAGTGGAAATATCTAATTACCCTTTTTCGTACTCAGAAAAGCCAATCCATTTACAAAAGTTCTAATTTTCCGTCTTTGCTTTTTAAATCTTTATAAGATTATGCAACCGTATTTTACAATACTCGTCGAGTATTGCTCGATATTTATTTACAACTATTTACATGTATTAAATTAGAACTATCATTATTACACATTGTTGACCGGCAACATACATTTTGAGAGCAAAGAAAATATTTATCACAAGTTGGAATATTTACATTTCTAGCAGACAAGTAAAGATAAAATAATCTTGTTTAAGGAGTAAAATGACATTAAAATCACTTAACAAACGATTATAATCTGGTAGCACGACTGTCGATTATCTTATATACTGTTTCTATCTTTGAGTCTTTTTTGTCTTCTTCTATAAATTGGGTTCAAGAGTGCAACGATAATATATACCAACATAATTATATTTAGGTGTATACAGGAGAAGCAACTAGTTCATATACATCATATGCAAATACAATCATTCTGACATGATGTGATATATAACCTTATTTCATACTTGAATATAGCACTTTCAGTGACGTAATCATCTATGCTTTTGATGGAGAATTTTTGCAATATATCATTAAAAATTATGTAAAAGTTCCATTCATTGTAATATTCATATACTTTGTATTGGATATTTCGAAATACGCATAGTAGTTCATGTGTCTTACAAGAGTTTGGATGCCGAGCTTAATAAAGTTGCAATTTAAAGTCAACTATACTGACTCTTTCATAACGAAGGCAATTTCTTCTGTTGTGTCATCTTGGGAAATCAAGGAAATTAACGGCTTAGATTTCTTGTTCAAACTTAGCATTATAATGCTCAACTGTCTTATACATTATTCTTGCGTATAATATAACTATATTAACGGAAACTTTTTCCAGCAAAACCAGTGAAACAATCAGATAAGAATCACTACAACAGGAACTACTTCGGTTACACATTGTCTACAAATATGTTGATGTTGTTAATATAGGGCGACTGTCGCTACTACGCAAAATGTACAAGGATAATACTCCAGCTCCATCAATAAAATCTGTTACATAGTAATATTTGTCTTTGTCACAATGTCTGCATGCCTCGCACTCTCAGACTCTCTTTCTCTTCGATGTAAATATTACGATAGCATGATTTGCATATTACACAAAAAGGCAGGCATTGGCATTTATAATTTATAATGTACAGTCTATATTATTTACATTTCATGATGAGCAATTTGACTTGCCGTCATGTTTGAGTCTTTACACATAGTATGGATTGGGCTTAGATGACGGCCAAGCCTGCTCAATCTTGGTCACAAAGTTCTGGTTGTCCGAACAACATGAGCACCCCCTATGCGAGTCAAGTGACTTATAGTCCCCACACAGAACGCATACGAGAACGGAGCAGACGGACAGTCCAAGGTAGGCTACATAATTTCCCGCCAATCGGAGAGCGGCGATGTTGATTGGTTGGAAGTCTTCGGGTTTGAAGTACCCCTCGATCACGCGAACGCTGAGGTAGAGAAGCCAAGTGAAGACGAAGGCGATGACGGTGACGATCATGACGGTGGCCAGATTTCGACGTGTGGCCCGTTGTCGATGATTACCCTTTGCAGCGAAACTGTCCAGCGATTGCCTACTCGAGCACGAGATCAGACGACACATGAGGATGTTGTAGGCAAGAGAGAAGACAAGGAGGGGCAAGAAGTAGACGATTGCGGTGTGGATGCCGGTGTACACGTCGAATGGTCGCAGGGAATGGTAGGTGGAGTACCAGTAGTCGGTCAACCCGGCTAGGAAGGGGACTGCGAGCAGGAGAGCGAGGAGCCAGCTAGCCAGGGCATAGCAGCAGCTGACGCAGAGGCTCTGTCTCGGGCAGTATGATGTCACATTAAAGATGGCCCTGTAGCGATCGATCAGCACACCACCGAGCGAGATCGCCATCGCACCCCGAGAAGCGAACTCCATAAAGAGATACCCGTGCGCGATCACGTTTTCGTACTGCTCCGGCGAACTGAGGAAATAGCGGTGGTAGTGTGCGACTAGCGTGTTGAGGGCGTAGAAGATCTCGGCGATGAAGAACGAAGCAGCGTAGATATTGGACCTTGTGTTGCGTTTCTTTGGGTCACATGACACCATAGCCAGGGTGATGCAGTTGATGACGATGGCCAAGCCAAGCATTGGTATGGTTGTCATGGTAACGACCTTGGAGCACATTACGTCGGGAGTAGGCGTTGGCGATATGTCGGGAACATCGCTGACGTTCACAGAGAGAGTTGTTGAAGTTGTTAGGATATCTTCCATCATGTCTGTTGTAAAGGTTTCAGTCGTTGTTAGATCCATGCCTATCTGCAAAATATAAGAGTATAAAGTATTTAGAAAATGCTTCACCAACATACTTCATAAGCAAAATTGATATATTACGACATTGTATCAAATATTCAAACAAACAGACAAAGCAAACCTTTCCCAAATGCACTTAATTTGGCTCGTCTAGTTTCCCCATTATTCCGTTGACCATGTATATTTTTGAATTTAAGCAAACATGCAAATCAATATAAGGATGAGTAAAAGAAAGTATAAAAATTCTATCATCAAAGCATAATAAGAGATAGGTAAGCTCAGAACAAAAAAAATAAACGGGCACGAAATTTTTTAAGATTGGTGCAAAAGAATAAATAGCTAGAAATAATAAAGCTTTCATTTTTAAGGAATATATTACTTTCGTTCATGTGCAACACTTGCGACATTATTTTAATGTAGGCCCACGTAGGGTAACACTTTACTGGGAAAACAATAAAGTCGAGGAAGTCCACAGTCTACAAGTACAAGGATCGTTCATAAAAACAAAACACTTTTTTGTCACTTCCGACGAAACACGAACATGTTGCACCATTCATAGACATCAGAAGACAGCGCATACGAGAGATCTATCGATACTTCAACACCGAGATTAAAGTCGTCATCCTACTGTGTTCACTGATCAATCGACATAAATTTTCGCGCGCTTTCTGTTCGCCTGCGCGGCATCACGTACACTTGATGATATCATCTAGATAGATCAAAGGAAGAACTTTTTAATCTTGTCACATCTTCAGAAAGATCATGATGATATCATCACCGAGGAATTAGTGAATCAGCTGCTCTATAGGCGGGGAAATACCAAATATTCGTCACAGCTTGTCTTGACGACTCCCCCCCCCCCCCCCCCCCCCCCTCATGAATCGCTTGCATGGGTGACCAGATTGTACATTTCCGGAGTTGCATGATTTTATGTGAGCTCATATTGCGTTTGGTTGGACTTAATATGAATAAAAGGAAATTCATGTCAAATCTCGGTTTGAGTACTTGAGATCGGCAAATTTACACGAATAAAGACACCGGGACACTACAATTTAAAAAAATAGCCAAATAAGATTAAGTTACTCGTTTTATAATAACTAACACTTTATTTCTTAACACAGCAGTGTCCTAAACTGGGTAATAAACAATTTTAAAGCAAGAACTTTTTAACTAATTGAATAGAATTCCTAGGTTTCAATTGCTGACCTCAATGTGAAGTTATTATTTGTTATCCATATCATACATGTACATGTAAACCCCGCCCCCCCCCCCTCCACTCAGTGTTATTTAGGGTACGCATATGCTCGTTCCCTCTTTTTGAAAGCACCCCCTATCTGAGGACTGCCAACATTTCCGAACCCCCCTTTCGCGGGCTTTTCCTGCCTTGGAGACCCCCCTAAATCAGGAAAAATGCTCAATGTACCCCCCTAAATTCGGAATAATTTCTCAGGAGTCCAAAGAGATGAGAGAAAAAAAGAAAAAACACCCCCTTTTTAAAGAAATCTCCGGGTGAAAAGTCAAATACACCCCTTTTTTTACAATTCTCGGGCCGGACTTTGTCGCACGAAAAGTAGCCCTTTACCGGACATTTTGGCAACACGCATGCGGTCATTTCGAAACCTGAGTGGGGGGGGGGGGGGGGGGCCGGGATGTAAACCCTCCGAACAAAAAAAGTATTTGAGTTTTTATAGCATTCTATTTTAAGGATGCGAACGCGCCAAGAATTCATGAGTCAAAGGACCTGAACAATAACTGAGGTAACCCAATATCGGTGTTAGCGTTTACATATTTACATCTTCGACTATACAGTCGTTTCCCTTTGCAAGAAAGGATGGACAAATTAACAAAGATCCCACTAAAATGTCATCACATCAATGTGATATCATCTGCCTTGATTTTACGATTATGACGACGATTGCGTGAAATGTCATGAAAGAGCGCGACACCGAGATTTTTTACCAAATCCTCATCTTTCGTCATGGAGACGCATGAATAGAATTTGTCATCCTTGGTGACAGGAGGGCGGATCGCTAAAAAGTTGATTTTTTGTTCGATGATTGAATATATTTAGAAGAAAAGTGAGTAACTATATACTAACGACATTCTTGGGACTATGAAGACTATATAATCTTGAATTTGTGTGTGACATTTCAGTCTATGTTCGGTAATCCATTATTTCTCTTTATAGTTCACGTTGCACATCACTGATCATTTTCCTGTCTGATAGATGCATTTTTGTTGCTGTATATAGTATGGAGCCCTATTATATTCAGTTTATTCCAAAATATAACTTGTATTTACATGATATATAATTTCTATCATATTGCATAAACAATGATTAACGGAGTGAGTATAATACATACATGAATATTTTAAAGTACTATTCATCAGGAATCTATTAACTCCCCTTGAAAATAAGTCTGAATTCTATCTGGTAAAAATATTCTAACTTACAAAATGTAGCACAAGTATTTCACTTCAATACACAATGTTTTCACGGTTTTCACTTCATAAAGCATAATTTAATTTTTATTCAAGCAATTTCAATGTATGTAATTTAAATCATGAACGTATCTATTTATTTCGTGGATGGATATCTGCATGGAAAATAGAATATTTCTATTTTGAAGCGAGGTCATCTTTTCCACGTCAGCTGACAAAAATATTTCCGATGTTTACTGTGCATGGAAAACATTTTGTCCTGGATTCGCATTTTAGCTGATATTCCTTGCACCTGAAACCAATTAACATTGACATTGGGTTCTCGTGGTTGGTATCATACTAGGATGATAATTTACCTTGAGGCATTATCACGCGCAAGCTATATAGTATGTTACTGCCCGCCAACATGACCAGATAGTGACAATACGGTTGTACCCCCCCCCCCAAAAAAAAAAAATCAATCAATCAATCAATCAATCAAGACATGTTTTATAAGGTAGATACATTTAATGTAAGTTCGTGAACTTGCCTGAACAAGGCGGGCATGTCTAGACTGATAATAGTCATCACTTTCACTTAAAAGGAATACCGTTTAGTCTCTGATATTCGAACTGCCCCTCCCCCTTGCCGCCCTCCCCATTTTGACTAAAGTGGCACATTGAGCCGCAGTGGTAGCTCTATTATGGGCGCATCCGTTGAAGGGATGTATGGCTTGTTGGAGTGTTTCACTTCCTGGGCAAGTTTCCTTTTCATCTCCACCATACCCCATTCGTGTCTGGCCAACCGCGGGCCAATGAACTAAACTACTTTGTAACGAATTTGGGGGCGTAGCCAAAGGGGTGGTATAAGGGTTTACCGGGCCAGAGTGATTTGAAGGCGTGGTAGTGACTCAACGCACTGGTGGAAGGGGTTCAGTTTGACCGAGATCAGGACGAGTTACAAAATGGTATCCATGATTCCTCGAGAAAAAGCAATAAACCCGTGTTTTGCAAATCTACAATGATAATTATTGCGCATTCAGCTGAAATGGCAGATGACATGCATATAGGAACACAAAAATCCTGATTGCTACCACGAAATATCTGAATTATTTTGCCCAAACTCTTCATGCATTGTATTTACTATATAGCAATATATATCTCACGTACAAAAATACTAAAGCCTTCCTTGAAAGAAAGAAAAGAACAAAGTCAAATATCACTTGTAAACTCTCATCCCCTCTAACATTATAACCTCTACCTATGTCTTTGCGTGGTTGAGCTTTCCTACCATTACGCTGGTTTCCTGTATCGCGTTTCTTGCATTTTCCCGCTCAATTTTCGGACTTTTGTTTTCGTTTAAAGTAATTTCCGTCCGGTCAGATTCTGGTGAAGATCATTGGGAAATGCCTCATTTAACGGTATTTCATTGTTTAAACAAACATGATGATGAATAAATGGGAATTAAAGGAACAGGTAAAGATCAACATAATTTATACGAATACCGTTGATGGACAATTGGACACGTTGGATGATGCATTTTTTCTGCTTACCATGCAATTCTCTTTTTCTTTTTCTTTCTTTTTTGGTGTGTGTAATGATCATTTACACACGGTTAAACAATATCCTGTACTGCTCCATCAGTATATTAAATTAGGTAATTACTTATATAGAGTAAATTTGATTTTATAGAGTGAATACTTAGACTTTTGGTGAATAATCTACTTAATAGTTAAACATATTTTGATGCAATAAAATACAAGAACATAAAGCATTAAGGGTATAAACAATTTTAGAAGTACTGATTTCAGTAATAATAAAACGAAATATATAAATATAGAATATTTCACATAATATATTAATAATGAAGTGCATATGGAAAATATTTTACACAATAAAAAGAAATCATTCACATTGTCTATATTATGTATCCAATATGATATAAACTTATACGTAATGCAATGCTTTAAAAATAGTATACACATAGAAATATTGTACAATTAACCATTAATTAAAATTATCTACTCGATCTTTTTAAAACTAAGAAGAATTAAAAGGAGACAAAGGAATAATAAAACTCACCAGTAGTACAGGATCAGATAAGATTAATGAAACGTGTTTCCCTCTGCAGATATAAGTCGATCAGAAAAGACAGGATGATCCTTAATCACCAGGAATACAATCAAGAACTGAATTAATTCCAACAACTTTAATTTCGAGGTTGTTCTTTTACAAATGCTGGCAGTGAACTGAACAGACAACGGACGAGACCTGCGATTTATACAAACCCCGCCAACGTGTTTTCCCGCTCAAAACAACAAGTTACTGTACATAGAAAACTCGACGTGCGAGTGACTCACATCTGCATCATAAAGCTCGCCTCTGATTGGTCAGTCTGAATAATGCAGGACAATAACACATGTACTAACTTGCACAGGGTTGGCTGAGAGTTTGAATATTGTTTGGCGTTTTGAAACAATCATCAAGCCAACTTTATGGGGATTCCCCGATGATGTAACAACATATGACCCGGCCCTGCGCCTACGTATATTTCACGTTGTTGTCATTTGATCTGTTTTGGCGAAATATTATTCTGTGGTTTGTAGGAAAATATGGCGATGCATAGTGTAATTGGTGATTAATAGAGCAATTCCGTTGACACAGGGATAAAAACAGCCCCTTCTGCATTCATGTACTCATAATTCTTTCATCATCATAGGGGAAGTTTTCTGAGCTGGCTAAATTTGTTACTTAAAAATGCTGAATTAATCAAAAGATATATTATTTTCCTTGCACAGAATGTAAATGATTACCCTATAGCTTTTGTTATTGACGGTAGACCTAAGAGGCACAGTAAAATGTATGGCATTAATATTATAGAAAGGCTGCGATTAGATAATGTATTTGGGCCTATCTTATATAATAGAAAGTATTCTAAAAGGCACAATCCGCCTTTCTTAAAATAAATATAATGCTCAGAGAATGTCATGAAAAAATAGGCGATGGTATTCACCTTCTGTATTTACTATTGTTCCCTATTTCTTGTTACATGCGACACAATGTTGAATAAGTAAAGAATTAAATGAATATATGAAAAATAATAATATCATTATTATTGTTATTATTATTATTGTTTGTAGTAGTAGTAGTAGTAGTAGAAGTAGTATTAGGAGAAGAAGTAGTAGTAGTAGTACAAGTAGTAGTAGTATAGTATTTGTAGTAATAGGATGAGTAGTTGTAGTAAAAAAAGAAGTAATAACGATTATAATAATGATAACAATAATAATTATCATAATAATAATGATAATAATATTGATAATGATAATATTAATGTGGCTTGTTTACCCGAGGAAGCCTCATTGATTTTAATGCTGTTCTCCCTGAGGGCCCTGCAGTCATAATTAAAGATGCAATGAATTAATCAAATAATTTTTCAATGTGTCAATGTTTATTTTGCACCACATCGTTGCGATTAACCCTGGATACATGAATGACTTATACCCAGGTCAACAATCACGTGTAAAGTGCATTACTTTCAAATGAAAAACAATTTCAGCAATATTACAATAATATTTTGTTATATACGGATGAAAGTGAAAGTTGGCAGCTTCACATTATTATCATACAGCTATACTGCGTTTATCATGGGACCAATGTTAAAGGGATCCGGTAACTTTGTCTCAGATTCTGAAACAAAATTCTGGATTTAGCTCATGATGCAATGATAATTATAAACCTTTAGGTCAGTCAGGAACCCCATGACTTTTACAAGCCGATCGCCTGTCTGATTATCAAGATATTTATGATTGGAATTACACATTTTGAAAACCGTTCGCCTGACGGTTTTCATAACACTACAGTCCATTGGGGAAAACGAGTATGGTAAAACCGGTCACTCAAAGATTTTTACTTTTTTGAGGCACTTCTTGATCATTTTGAAGCGCAATTTTGTTTAGGGCTTCAATATTACACCACATCACAGACACTGATAACACGTAGGGCCGTGTATCTCAGATTTAACATTGTTAAACGATCCCTTTAAAGGGCACAAACAATCCATATGAAGTCAGAATCGCAAAGATATCTGAGAGTTTAACAAAAAAATGATGATGATGTCTTTGGTGGGGGGGGGGGGATATTACTGATATGAGTATAGTCACTGGTCTTATATTATGTCCGTCACTCTCTTACACTCTTGGATTATTTCAGCGTGTTGACGCTGTTTTTTTTTCTACCCCCAATTTACCTTTGGACTCCCTGGGTCGAGAGTGACCTAAATTGATGATTAGCTAGAGGACAGTATTTCTCGGCTGAGATGCTAATTCCTAACCTCTAAACTAAAAATAATCTGAATGCGACATTGTACCATGATTCTCCCTAGTCCCTATATATATGATTATTGTGATCTGTGGAGTATATAGCATAAACCAAGCTATTGAAGGGGCAAAGGAAAGCAATCGTCGTTTTTTACCTTGCCTTTCCCTTTCACCTTCTCTCCTCGTTTGACAACCATAACGAAAACAACACCAAAGAAAGACAAAATAAAACAAACCAAAGCAACCAAACAGACAAACAAAAACAAAACGGGGATTACGTGAATAATATGGAATTATTATGCAATCAACTGTAATGATTGCATAGTATATACCTGCGCAACAAAAGTAATGATAACAATTCTTCCACATGCAGATCAACCTCTCAATCTCTATCAAATAAAGTTAAGACGCTTTTAATAATCAATTATATTGTCTGGAAAATCACTTAAGAAAAAATAGTACTCTTTTCACATAGCAGGAAATTAATGACACATGATTGTTGTATAATGTCTTTCCAAGGTTTCCTGTAGAACTGTGCTGTCACTTTCCATTTCTAAAATATAATTGCCTTGCCAAATAACATGACAGTCACGAGAAGCATAAACTCTAAACAAAATCGTTATGTTTTCCACATTTTCCATATTTAGATAAGAATGTTTGTTATACATGGCATGGTGACGGAAAGGAAGAAGAAGAATAAGAAGAAGAAGAAGAAGAAGAAGAAGAAGAAGAAGAAGAAGAAGAAGAAGAAGAAGAAGAAGAAGAAGAAGAAGAGGAAGAAGAAGAAGAAGAAGAAGAAGAAGAAGAAGAAGAAGAAGAAGAAGAAGAAGAAGAAGAAGAAGAAGAAGAAGAAAAAGAAGAAGAAGAAGAAGAAGTAGTAGTAGGGAAGAAAAAGTAGTAGTAGTAGGAGAAGAAGAAGAAAAAGAAGAGAAGAAGAAGAAGAAGAAGAAGAAGAAGAAGAAGAAGAAGAAGAAGAAGAAAAAGGAGAGAAGAAGAAGAAGAAGAAGAAGAAGAAGAAGAAGAAGAAGAAGAAGAGGAAGAAGAAGAAGAATTAGTAGAGGAAGAAGAAGAAAAAGATGAAGAAGAAGGAGAACAAGAAATAGAAGGGAAGAGGAGGAGGAGAAGTAGGATGAAGAAGAACAAGAAGAAGAAACGCATGGTAAAAAAGGCATTTTAAAAGATATGGTGGATTATGTACCACTTGAAAAATGATAAAATATCGTTAACTTCTTAAAACTGTAATTGGTGATATTTGTGTTATGTTGTTATTTTTTATTCTCAAAAGTATTTTTTTTAAAATCTATTTTGCTTTTGCTTATATTTCTTCATTTTTACTTTGATTATCTCATTATCTTTAATGAAGAAATAATTAATATACTGACCCCTATAAATAAGCTTTTCAGCTTTTATGTGTCCCCCTGTCAAGTTATCATTATTATGGTTATTTTGTTTTAAATTATATATATCATTTTACTCTTAAATTTATCTTTGTTACATTTAACTTGACTAACAAATCAAATTGATACCAATTTCTTTCCCCAAACTATGATAGATATACATGTACAAGGATTATAATAATATTACTAATCTAGATAACAATAACATAAAGCACCTTATCAAGCATTGGTTCTAAAACCTAAATGTTTGTGCTTCGAGAAATCATGCAGGGGATTTAGTATAGTATTAATGACTGCTTTGAGAGAAATAGTTGTTTTATTACGCTCAAGGGAAGGTTAGAATTGTGCTATTCCCCGAGGCTTGCCGAGGGGAATAGCCCAATTGTAACCTTCCGAGAGCGTATGAAAACAACTATTTCTCGAATATTAAAGCAGTCATTAATACTTTTATATGCCGAAAAAAAATAAAGCAGTCATTAATACTTTTATATGCCGAAAAAAATAGACTAAAAAATAAAAAATAAAAAATATTTTTCATTTCACATCACATTTCTGTATCTTATAACACAAAGCTCCTACTGCCCTTCTCCCTTCTGGCTCCAAGCGGAAGATATTTAACATGTAAACCTATGGGGTAACCATGGAGTAACCATGGTTATTAAAAAATATTGAAATGTTTATGCATGGTTACCTACTGCCCTTCTCCCTTCTGGCTCCAAGCGGAAGATATTTAACATGTAAACCTATGGGGTAACCATGGAGTAACCATGGTTATTAAAAAATATTGAAATGTTTATGCATGGTTACCGGGAATTTTACAGGAACAGTTGAAGTTTATGAATGCAATTCGACCAATCAGATGGCTGGATTTCTTAAGTGAGGTATATAATCCACGTTATTACCCCCCCCCCCCCCGTAAGCACATTACAGGAAAATTGGGAAATAAAAAAATATATTTATGGATGCAATCGTATCTCGATATTGAAGAAAAAAAACCTCAAACAAACACAAACAACAACGACAACAAACCCTAGATGACAATCCAAATCGAGTATGCAATGGCACAATGATGTCTTCTTCTATTTATTGCCTGTATCCTATCTTTTATTCTGGAACATGATAAATGACACTGTCTTGTGCAAGAATCAACTTGTTTACCCGTCGTTACCAGGGCAGCCCACCGAATCAGTGACGTAATGGTTGTAGTAAAAGGAAATGATTTGATAATGATGATGGCTGGCCGCCCAGGTACGAGTCACAGGTATACCGTATACACAGAAGCTAGATTGTGTAACACAAACTGAAATACAGTGTACCGGCAAAATAGACCAAGGACGACATATCTATTTTTGTCAATCTTATTCTTAGGCAATAAATAATTAATGCAGGCCTATATTGAGATTCGAACTGAGAAAGGGGTTACTGACCGTACTCATAACAAATTCGCATCTAACTTCGGGCTTTGACGAAACGGTCGGGTCGTGTTGCTTTAATAACCGAATATTAGCCTCAATGTTTTTCGTGCATGCTGTGCTATTTCATTATCTATTTATTATTTCGTATTTACTTAGAATATGATTTATTACTGTGTATGATGTGTTATTCAAAGGGAAACTTGAACAAAATATCCATCACGGGATAAAAATTCAGATTTTAGGGGTTCGGTTACTCAATTAAAATTTAGAATTGAAGCGTTAAAATAAATAGATATTGTATTTCATTGTATCGCAAATATAATACATCGGAAAAAAACGTATCAAATTTAAATTAATCAAAATGTAAATGACGCAGGAATATGCGTTCTTTTGAAAAAGATAATAAATAAATCATTAATTCAATTATCATTAAAATGTTTTCTTTAGAGAAAGTATTATTTTTTTAGAATTTGCATGATTTTGCCCAAACCTTCACTGATCGGTTATTTATGCCTTTGTTAAAACCAACTAAATATCAGGGTGGACTTCCATTTTAAAGGTATATGTCCCATTTGTAGCCAACATCAAATTCCGTAGAACTTTGCAGGAGTTATGAATATGTCACGTATGTCCTAGCTGTGAAATTTAAACGTTAGCAGTGTCATAGCATTGACCTATAGATACACGGTTCTAGCATTCAAATTATGCAAGGAAACCCGTTTACTTGCTAGACTTCACTGTCAGACACTATTGAGTGACTGGCTGACTTTATTTGTTCTTTGGTAATAACATACATAAAATGAGCTGTAAATGGTACATGAGCAGTTGTCTATTGCAATGGCCAAAATTGCACTGATTGAATCTTTGCGCAGCACAAAACGTACACCATTCGGTACAATCAGACTATTTACAAAAAGGATTGCAATCCCTTATATCGTCGATTCAACAACTAACGGTAGTTATTTCCCCACAAAAAGACGTTTTCAAACCCTTTCATTTTGAGGGAAGTTAGTATCATCTTTCAAATGCCGGTGGAATTTAACCTTTTCATTTTTTTTGGTCTGCAATTGGGACAGTACCGGGGACAGTACCTTTAAGACGATCACCGAAAACTCCAAATACGGTAAGTATATTCGGTAGTCAATGCCAAGTAATCATCTGAACCACCCAATCAACAAGTCCTTGCGCAAGGTCGTATAATTAGGTATTGTATAATAATATAGCAGATTCCTGCTACACTAACCACAGAAGCTATTGCTTCATTCTTACTCAGGAATTCCCGCTTGACTTTATCTTCTACCAATTGAAAAATTATTGTTTGGTTGTTGACGATGCAGTTGTTTCTTTTGCATAGTAGATACAAGTAGGGTAACCTCCCAACTCTATCTCTAAGTGATGAATAATGGTTAAGTACAATACTTTCTCTCTTTTTTTAATGGGGGGGGGGGGGGTGTAAAAACAGTGATCTTTTTTTTGGAGATAAATTAGGATTCAAGATCAAAATATGTTAAAGGAAAGAACAGTTAATGTTTTTATAGCTTTATTAGAAAAAACAAAGAAAAAAAAATTGTGGCATCGTAAATTCGAAAAGTTAAAGATTTCCTTGATGGTGACAGGAAGGGGTCGTATTAACATTTTCCAGATGTCACCTTACGTAATTATTTTGTTTCATCAGACATCATGTTTTTTAAATGTTTATTTTGACAAGTATTGACTTGAATCTGTTTCTGAACAAGATTATGACATTTTTGGAGTTAGGAGGCGTGAATGTACCGGGGCTATTGAGCGAAATATCGGTGAAGAGAGAGAGAGAGAGAGAGAAAAGGGGGGGGGGGGGTTCCGGGAACATATTAGTTAAATATGTATATATTATTAAATATTTGAAATGCATATTGACATAATGTGGAATATACTTAACATTAACATCAAGAAACACAATAACAAACATTAACAAATGTACAAAAATGATGTCATACGAGAGGATTATCACGCAAGAGTGTCATTTTTTGAACGAGATATCTCGTAAATGTTTTCGTATATACATGCCCACGTCAAAGCAAACGTTTGGAATGCACAGTCCGAGCCTGACGACTTGTCGCCAGAGATAAGTTGGGGGGCAGATGTTACTGGGTAAAACGAATTTTGGCAAATTTTATCCGCTATTATTGGGTTATTTTCTCCCAACCATTTACTATATGAAGTTACCTAATGAAAGGTAAAACAAATAGGTTGGGTAGATGTTATTTCGCAAATCAATGTTGGATAAAATGTTGTCCAATAATTGGGTTATTTTCTACCAACCATGTAGTTACCGATGAAATAATTGGGTAATGTTATTGGGTGATTTAAAGTTGGGCCATATTGTCCAACATTTGGGTTATTTTCTCCCAACCTTTTACTACATGTATAGTTAAGTTACCCAATTATATGTCCTAAATTAGTTGGGCAGATGTTACTGGGCAAACGCAAGTCGGGCAACAAATATGGAACATAATGGGGTATTGTTCTCATATTAGAGGTGTCGTGGTCGAGTGGATATTTCACAGGAATATGGATCACAAGGTCAACGGTTCGACTCCCGCCGCGGCGCTAATGTTCTTTTATATAATAATAATATTTTATACAACTCGTTTGCCCAACTAGTGTCTTATATGTTACACATTATGGTGAGAATTAGGTGAATTTCTGATTGGGTAAATTTTCGTTGGTTAAAAGTTGGGTATTTTCTTTTTGTCCAACACTGGGTAAATTATGCAAAATCTTTAATAATAATAATAATAATAATAATAATAGGCATTTGTATAGCAAAATCTTTAATTTACCCAACAGTACTGTTGTTTGGACACATAATCGCCCTCATGTTGGGTAAAAATTGGGCCATTTTTTGCCCCGATATTTTTGTGTTGGAGTGTTGGCACCGATTGCTCGCTTCAGCAACATAGACGAATACGCTGTACTCCTTGTATCGGAAGAGGGAGGTATGCCTACCGTTATTTCAATCATAAATATCTTGATAATCAAACAGGTGAAAGGTTTATAAAAGTAATAGGATTCCAGACTGAACTTTAATGTTTTTAATTATTATTTTGTTTAGATCGAATCCGAGGCAAAGTCACCAAATACTTTTAGGCCTAGCTAGGAAAGTTATGTCAATAACATTAATGGGCCTTTATATACTCTCGTACAAGTAGCCATTTTTTTAAAGCCCCCCCCCCCCCCATTATGCTTTATCTTCCTATTGGCAGCGAGTCCATCGACTATACAGAGACAACATGCGATGATAAAAACCAAACACCATGATGATTAATACAACAAAAAGGGGAGGTGGGCGGATGTAATATCACATTTATGCGCTAGAACGGTTTGTTTTAAAAAGATGATAAAGGAATCAAAAAATCAATTATCAATACAAATATTATCAAATGTATTTTTTTTAGAGAAAGTATATATTTTTTTGAATTTGTATGATTTTGCTGAAACGCTCACAGATCAGTTATTTCTACCTCTTTCAAAACCAACTCAATATCAAGGTGTGCTTCCGCTTAAAGACGATCACCGAAACTCCAAACACGGTTAATATTCGGTAGTCAGTGCCAAATAATGAACTACCCAATCAACAAGTCCTTCCGCAAGGCCGTAATAAGGTAACATTTTTGTGTATGATATAGCAGATTCCTGCTACACCAACCACAGAAGCTACTGCTTCATTCTTAGTCAGGAATCACCCCACTTGACTTTTATCTTCTACCAATTGAAAAAAGTTGTTTGGTAATTCGGGCGATGCAGTTGTTGTTTTTGTATAGATATACGGGGTAACATTTCAAATCTATCTCTAAGTGATGGGCAACACGGGGAAGGAAAGACAATGTTTGGAGTAAAATTAGGATTCAGGATCAAAACATGTTGAAGACAAGAGCAGTTATTGTCTCTATAGTTTTAGTGGAACCAAACAAAATGATGACGATGATTTCTTATAGGCCTATACCGTGTGAGTCAAAAAAAAGTTTACACCTAGAAAATTGCTAATTATTTTTAGAATCATCTATGAACAGTAAATTATTATACATCTTATGAAAGAGTGTTTTATCCCAAATCATTTGGTACCATATTTGTGTGGTATGTGTTTACGCTTGGATGAACAGGTGGCATTGTTTGCGAGAGTGCAAAAATCGACTTGCGCCAAAGTGATGCCTACAGTACGTATTATGTTGGGATTAGCGGAGTGAAAGAATGGATTGAATGTATCAAATGAAATGCATTGCATATGTTTTTTTCAAAGGGCAAAGTCACACACACCCACACACACGCGCACAAATTTTCCTTGATATTTGATATACGATATTTGATATGTGTGGCATGATTAATTTTTGTTAAGAATGTTATTTGGATCTGCAAAGACCGAATTAATACCCAATTCCAAATTGTTTAATTCAAACATCACATAGGCAACTTTGGCGCAAGTCGATTTTTGCACTGTCGCAACCAATGTCTCCTGTTCATTCAAGCGTGAACACATACCACACGAAAATGGTACCAAATGATTTGGGATAAAACACTCTTTCATAAGACATATAACAGTTTAATGTTCATCGATGATTTTTTTAATAATAATTAGCAATTTTCTAGGTGTAAACTTTTTTTTGACTCACACTGTATAAGCGCTGGTATCACCCACTGATGGATGCAGATGCTCATGGTGCATGCTCTTCAATGTCTTACAAATTCAACGTTTTGGTCAGTGTTTGAAATTCAGATTATTTTCCATTACTTTGTGGCACCGTAAATTCAGAAAGTTAAAGATTATTTTGTTGGAGGATTACAGGAAGGGGTCGAGTCGTACAGTTTTTATATCTGACAGGGTCTTTGCGGGGATTCCCCCGATGCCATCTTACGTAATTCTTTTGTTTCATCAGACATCATGTGTTTTTTTAATTATTTGACAAGCATGGACTTGAATCTGTTTCTGAACAATTAAGATGATGAAATTTTTTGAGTTTGGAAGTGTGAATGTACCGGGGGTAATGAGCAAAATATAGGTGAAGGAAGAGAGAGAGAGAGAGAGAGAGAGAGAGAAAGAGAGAGAGAGAGAAGGAGAGAAAGAGAGAGAGAGAGAGAGAGAGAAGGAGAGAGAGAGAAGATAAGAAAGAGAGAGAGAGAGAAGGAGAGAAAGAGAGAATGGGGGGGGGGGGGGTGCCGAGAATATATTATTAAATATCTGAATCTCATACTGACATAATGTGGAATATACTTAACATTAAAATAAACAACAACAACAATACAGAACAAATTTATACACAAAAATGATGTCATATGAGAGGACGAGATATCTCGTAAATGTTTTCGTACATGCCCAGAAGTACTGAGCATGCAGATGGGACTGCACCATTCCCCCCTCTCTGGGCTGGGGGCCGGGGGGGGGGGGGGTCACAGTTTCGCACAATTACCCCTTTTTAAATTTCCGTTTATGCTATATCTTTGTATTGGCAGCAGACTATGCAGAGACATAATACAGTACTTTCTGCGCGATGATAAAAACCCAACACCACCAACAAAATAACACATGTGGACAACAAAAGGGGGAGGGGTGCATGAGGAGGAAACATTGTACTGGAGATACGTGATATGGTTTGCGCGGATATCGTTAGATAAGAGAGCTTACTTTCGAAGAGGGCGTTAGTCACATTTTTTAGCAAGCTACATACAGTAACTTTTATTTAAAGCTTTGGAACAGTTTGGGTTTGGTAAAGTTTTGTGTTCTTGGGTTAAAACCCTCTACACTAATGTTAGCAGTTGCGTGATGAACGGGGGACACTCAACAGGATATTTTGGAATTAATAGAGGGGTAAGACAAGGTGACCCCCTATCTCCATATTTATTTGTAATAGTTATCGAATTACTAGCTCGTTATATTAGGAAAGATGAGAGCATTAAAGGGGTAGGATTCGGGAATAAAGAAATAAAGCAAGTTTTGTATGCCGATGATATTACATTGTTTTTAAAAGATATGGATTCAATTAATAAAGTGAAGAAAGTTTTCAAAAACTTTGAAAAATTAAGTGGGTTGAAGATAAATATGGATAAGACAAATTTTATGTGGTTAGGAGAGGAAAGTGATAGGCCGGGTTTACCTTTTTTTGGACATAGAGTACAACATATAAAGATCCTAGGGGTATATTTCGCACGTCATTCCAAAATAAAAGATGATTTGAACTATAAGGAAATTTTGAGCAAAATCAAAAGACTAATCGGTTGGTGGAAGCAACGAGATTTAACGATGTTTGGCAAAATTAAATTGTTGAAGATATATGTATTTTCAAAACTAAATTATGTTTCGTCTCTTATGACAGTCCCACAAAACATTTTTGAAGAAATCGAAAAGATTTCTTTTAATTTTATTTGGGGAGGGAGAGACAGAATAAAACGGAAAATATTATATCAAGATTACTGCGCTGGGGGACTCAGAGTAACGAATTTTAAGATATTTATCAAGACTCAGAGAATAATGTGGATCAAACGGTTGCTCTATGGAGAAAAGTATTCAGGTTGGAAAGTAACCTTTGACCACTTTTTCAGATCACTGGGGGGTCGAATTATATTTCTTTGTAATTATGATATAAATAAAATGGACTTGAAGGGTATACCATCTTTTTATAAAGACATGTTGAAGGCATGGCAAGAATTAGATAAATGCAGACACTTTGGAGAAAATAAGAATAATCCGATTGTCTCAGCAATAAAACATTTTTTGATGTCGAACTATTTCAGAAAGGTATACTTCAAGCATCAGATATAATTGTCAGAGGTCATTTAAAACCGATCTTACATTTTTTAAATTTGGGTTTTGAAACTAAAAGCTTGCTTAGAATTCAAAAGATCTTTTCAGCAATTAGAAACGATTGGATACAAAGTGATTTTATGGAAGTGGACACTGAAAATTTTGAAATAGAATTGATGATATTTGGACGTTTACAGAAACTATGTGATATAAAATCTAGGCGGTTATATGATTACTTCACTGAAGACCTTCAAAAAGAGTATACATTACATGTTACAGATGGCAACTGTCAATTTGATCTTGGAATGACGGAGTTGAAAGAAACATTCACAAGGATGAAATGTGCAATGCTTTGTAATAAACATAGAGAGTTTCAATACAAACAATTACAAGGGGCTGTATATACGAAAAGAGAGCTCTTTAAATTTGGTTTTGAGTCGGACCATTTTTGTTCCTTTTGTAGACTAGAAGTAGAGACATACCAACATTTATTTTTAGATTGTCTTAAAGTTAAAAGATTATGGCAGGAGGTAATTCAAAAGTTACATTTAATCGAAATTGACATTGATGATTGGAAACCCATTTTTATGGGAATATCCGGCAATACTGCGAGAATATTTGTAATAAATTGTATCATATTTTTAGTAAAGTATATCATTTTTATTTCTAGAAAAGAAGGAACTTTGCCATCTGTACAGAAAACAGTACATATGCTTAAAAATTACAGAGACGAGGAATACAAAATGGCCTTCAAAAAGGGGAAACTGGGGATGCACTTACAGAAATGGGAACAAATCGATGCATTTTTACTTTAATGGATGTGGGTATTATTATTATTTATTAGTATTATTAATTCTCTCTCGTGTACAGGTGGACAAACCGGAACAGGTTGCATGCAGTGTGTGTGTCGGCGTGAAGGGGGTATGATGAGATGGGTGGGCAAAAGGGGGGGGGGGGGGGTTAAGAGTTTGTGTGGTGTGAGTTGAGGGAACAGGTTGCATGCAGTGTGTGTTTGTATGTGTGTTTATGTGTGTGAAAGGTGGTGTGGGTGGGCTAGAGGGGAGGGGGGGGGGGGGTGTGAGAGTGTTGTGATAGGATGGTAATATGTAACTTTAAACCTTCCTCTACTGTTATTTTGATTATACACTGTTACATGCAAGACTTTTTTTTCCCTTTTTTTTTCTCTATGTTCATTGATTGATGTATAACTTATGAAATGTCTTGTATCAAAGATCTTGTTTTATATTGCTTATCTTGATAATTTCTTGTTATGTGAATTTCTTGTTATGTGAAATTATGAGGAAGGAAATAAAATATCATTTAAAACAAAAAAAATCTACACTTTAAACCTTCCTCTACTGTTATTTTGATTATACACTGTTACATGCAAGAATTTTTTTTTTTCTTTTTTTTCTATGTTCATTGATTGATGTAACTTATGAAGTGTCTTGTATCAAAGATCTTGTTTTATATTGCTTATTTTGATAATTTCTTGTTATGTGAATTTCTTGTTATGTGAATTTCTTGTTATGTGAAATTATGAGGAAGGAAATAAAATATCATTCAAAACAAAAAATACAGTACATAACTTTGTTTTTACCATGGCAATCGACGCGTCTATGACGTTTGGCAACTGTACCTACAAAATTAATGCATTTCCTTTTTTCCCCCAAACATCAAACTCTGGCTACGTCCCTGCTGACGAGGGGTGTTTCATCAAATAAAATTGATTTCAATTTTCTATCGTTGATGAAACAGGGCCTTAAACTGAAATCAATTTGAGGCCCTTAAAATCGATCGGATCGATTTAAGTTTTATGAAACCAACTAGCTGGATGAAACCCCCTGGTAATAGGCCTACCCTATTGTTTCCCCCGCGGAAGCTAAAAGCAGTTAGTAGTTATTGAAAATCGGGGTTTTGAAAATGTTTTTTAAACATCAACTAAGCAAAAATTGGGCATGAAAATTAGTGAAAAATACCGAGAGATGGGAAAACTGTTGGGATCTGTTCTCACGTATATATCCCACGCAGGCCGAACGTGCTACGCGTGTACACCTTAAATTGAATCTCTTTGAAAACAGTCTCACTAACGTATTCGGAGCAGACAGGCCCAGTGCAGTGGCAGTGCAGTGCAGTGGTGAAAAGACATGATTTTCTTTTCCTAATGAGTAAAGTTTGCCATTTATTGCGTCACTTTACTTCTCCAGTTCATTTGTAAGTTCTTTACTAATAATTTTTAATTAGGTATGTAATTCTAAATGAAAATGACAACAAAGCATTTCATTTGCCATTCGTTGATGTCCGCCATACATTGCAGTGCGGCACATTAGGTGTACGCCTACCAATCTGTTTACTGGCGCAGCCAGTTGCACAATGCAGTGTGATCCTGGCGGTTCGGGCCAGTTGTGCTGCGCTGAGGCCGGAGGCTGGGCAGTGGTAGAATTAGAAACAACACAGACGGCAGACGTGACATCTTGTTGTGCATTTTACTGTCATGACTGTTTTTTCTAGTAAGATGATGATCATTGATGGTGATGATAATGATGGCAATGATGATGATGTGTAGACAGTGAGTGATGAACTGATGATGATGGCGCGTAAATGACTGTGATGATGATGGTGGTGGTGATGATGATGGTGGTGGTGGTGAAGATGATAATGATGGTGATGATGATGATGATGAAGATGATGGTGGTGATGATGATCAGATGATGATGGTGGTGGTGATGGCGATGATGTAGGTGATGTTGATGATGGCGATGATGTACATGTAGGTGATGTTGGTAATGTTGATGATGGCGATGATGTAGGTGATGATCTGACTCTCAGGCTATTTCTTGGAATGTCTGCTGTAGATCTAGAACTTAAAGGTAAAGACCAGTATTGGAAACGCCCCAATTTCAAAAAAATTAAGTGGAAGTTCTTATTACCAATCATATGAAAGAATATGTTTTGAATAATACATGATGATAAAAATGTTGCCGGGAAACCGCCTACTAATTGATATATTTGGTAAATTAGTTTATCTATTGGTATGTGAGAGATAAAAACGCATGTGTCAGAATTTTCTCACATCCAGGGCATCGTTTCACGAAACAGTCATGTACATACGTGTACAAATATATACAGAAAATCTGTAAGAAACAATTTTCCTGTTATTTGGAACTCTATTCCTCCTTATCCCCATGCAAGTCTTCAACATTATTCAAAAGAAACTTAAAGCAGCATCTTATTATCAGTGATTCTTGTACATGTACCAATATTCTTATTATACAGCAATACCTATAACTGTTTTCAAACTTATGATTTTGTAATGATTATTTCCATTTGTATTAACTGCCATGAAAGATGTTCCTGTCATGTTTTGTCATGTATGTTTCTTTTTCAGTTACTTAATTACTGTTCGGGGAACTATGCCTCCACAAGGCCATTTGGCCTTATTTTTTAGCTCCCTATCCTTATTTTCTTATATATTGCAAATCTTATCTTTGTATTGTTTTTATTGAAAATGGAAATGAATTAAAACGATTTGAATTGAATTGAAGTTCACCGACATCCCATTCAAACGTGTGTTAATTTTAATACATTTTCCTGAAATGCTGCCCAGATGTTTAAATGTCATGCAAGCACACGTGGGTGCATCTAGTATTCTAATCACAAGTTGCTTTTATGTTGAGAGTGTAAATTGATGTTTGCAGTATCTCAAGATTAGCTTTAACTTTAAGCTCATATTTTGTAATTATAGGACAGCAACATTGTGGTGGTGGTGGTTATTTTACCTGACTGCTAAGAAAGCATAAATGCTTGTTAGTAAGCAACCAGACGGCCAACGGCTTTAGGTTCTCTCCGAGGGACCTGGTAATGAGGATTAATGCCTTACCAAAGGACACTAGCGCATCAACTTGGTTTCGAATCCGGGTCACCGGATTACGAGACCACTGCTCTACCAAAATCCCTAACATGCTGAGCGAAATTCATATTGGTAAATGGTCGATCCACTCTGATCATTTTGTGCTGCAGTATGTGAATATTGCCCTTTTTTTCTTCTTTTTTCAGATGTATACACCCTGTACCTGTTTTAGCAGGATGGCCAGACTAACTTTTAGTACCGGTACATGTGCACTACTGGTCTGTGCATTCATCAGTGGGTCTCTAGCTGCCCCGCTCACAGGTATGATTTAATCAAAATGTTGTAGGGCAATATTTTATATTATGCTTTTATGTACATGGTTCTGTACATATTAAGAGAATCAGCCATTTGTGAAGAAATGTATAATAAAAACATGTTTATCGTCCTGCCGTGTTAAGGAAGGAGGAAGCCCTTTTTTTCTTCTTCAAAATGGCCGTTTCATGGCCATCTTCCAAGACGTCTGGCCGGGCTATTTTTCAAGATGGCCGCTAGCTTTTATATTAACAAAGATCATTTTAGCAATACGTTTTCCATGTTTTTTTATTGAAAAAAAGAAAAGAAAAAGCAGGCGACCTCAAAAAAGGAAGCGGACGGGGATGCTAAACAATTGTCCCCTATATAAGTTCAATACATTAAAAGGCGAATTTGGCAAGCAGAAAAATATGCTATCCCCATTTTTTATAGAAACTAATGTGTTTTGTGATATAAAATGTTTCATAAATTTTGAAATAGTTTTTTAAGACAATGTACCCTTGACTGAAGGCAATTCCAATACATTAGGAAGCTCATTTGTATATATATTCAAAAGGTGGTAATAAAGCCATGTCTTGTTTAACAAAGGCATAGAGGTTTATAAACCACTTTACTCTGTACATCTACATGTTTGTTATTACTGGGATTGGTCATCTCCAGCATCAACCAATGTAAGCTTTAAAACAAGAATCTTATTTTCTTGACAGGATCCGAGGACCAGGAACCGTTCAGCCTTCTGGTCTCTGTGCCCCTATCACTAGCATCTTTCCTAATCTTGGTCCTAGCTGTGGTCGGCTGTGCCTGCTGCTTTGGCAAGTCAAGTTTGCTGGTATGTACGATAATGTACCTATGTGAATGGTTGTATGATTCGTGTTCCAGCCCTGATTGCTTTGTGGTCATTTTCTCACACTCATCAAATGAAGAAACAACAACAACAAAGTAAACAAACAAAAAAATAATCTACGATATCGTATGTATGTATTTAAGCTTGTTAAATTTCCCCTGTATTTTTAACCTATAATTTGTACAGGTCCTCTCAATAAAAAGTTTTAATACTGAGAGAAATACATGTACTCAGCTTGAATTTAAAAAAAAAAGAAAAAAGGAGAAATAGTTGGTCAACTCCATGGTATCTTGTCCTATATATTACCAATTATATACCTCACTTAAGTAATCCAGCCATCTGATTGGTCGAAATTGCATTCATAAACTTCAACTGTTCCTGTAAAATTCCCGGTAACCATGGTTAAAACATTTAATATTTTTAATAACCATGGTTATTAAAAAAATAGGTCAGCCTCCATGGTTACCCCATAGGTTTACATGTTAAAAAATGGTTTGAGCGATCGAGGATACCGTATGTGTGCGAAGGATTGGTCGGTAATTTCAATACAATTGAATCTCGATCGATCTTACCGACAATTTTATCTTGCATTGTTGACATGAAGACGAAAATAAACTTCCAAAAACAAAAAAACAACATCTGCCGATAGATCTTGATCTAAGTTCGTGCCAATATGCATTGCAAAAGTAAAAGAAGGGTGCTTTTGCGAAGCATTCATCACGCCGAAGCCGGTTTCAATCCATTTTAATGTATATATTGTACAAAACTGCCAATCATTTTAACAGCGCGCGATGGCCGAGTGGTGTAAGGCATTGGTTTAAGATGCATCACTCATTGTACGCAAGAGTTCGACTCTCACCTTCGACAAAAAAAAGAAGTATTTTTTATTTTTTATTTTTTAGTCTATTTTTTTTCGGCATATAAAAGTATTAATGACTGCTTTAATATTCGAGAAATAGTTGTTTTTATACGCTCTCGGGAAGGTTACAATTGGGCTATTCCCCTCGGCACGCCTCGGGTAATAGCACAATTCTAACCTTCCCTTGAGCGTATAAAAACAACTATTTCTCTCAAAGCAGTCATTAATACTATACTATATCACTGATTTTAGATATCAAGCAGGTAGCCATGCAATGGTAGAGCTGGATCAGACAAAATATTGAGAAAGATTATACTTCTGGGACCCGGCTTACAAACAGTTGCTATTGCAATTGCGAAGTCCATTTTACGTAATTTATTTATAGATTCTATTACCCTGGGTTTTTTTTCACACACAGTATTGAGCATGCAGAGCAACTTTGTTTATTCTGTTATTTTTCAAAATTTGTTTCTGTTTTATCTACTTTAATCAAAATTTTCAGTTATAAGAAATGACCCCTTTTTTTATTTAAAAAAGCATGGTACATACAGTTTATAGATCTATACATCTTCAATGATCATGTGATGCTTGGTGGATTAAACTAGTTCTAAGATTCAGTTTGTGCGATCATTCTGGCTCAATTACATCAGCAATTGCATGTCTATTGGAGCGAGGGTATCTTATTTTGAAGGTAGTTTACGGGGTAGTTTTATACATGTAGTGAATGCCTCATGTTTTTGTAAAAGCGTTGATGATGATGAATAGAACTGCAGGGACCCTGGATAGCTCTTCTATACAAAGTTCCACTTTTGTCTGGAGGTTATGATTGTTACCTACCTGTTGCATATTGTCAGTCTCGTATGAATCAAAGGTGCACGGTTACTCCTATAAATTTGCATCGTATTGTAAATGAAATGAGTTTCTAAATTGGTATTTAAAGAATGATAAATAACAATATGGTTGACAATTTTTTTAGAAACCTAGAATTCAGTGAATTTCAGTCCTAAAACTGTTGTGAATTTGAATTTACTAGCTTGTGTATTACATTTTTTTTTCATTGTAGTATTCTGATGCTGTAAATAAACATGAGAATAGGATGTATGGAGATATCAGTATCATACATGTACAGTCAAACCTGTCTATAAAGGCCACCCAAGGGCAACAGAAAAAGTGGCCACTATTGACAGATTACCTTTCTAGACAGGTTCTACAACATACATTTATTTCTCGAGGGAGAAAAAATGCATGGTCACAATAGACAGGTGGCCTTTATAGAGAGGTGGTGGACACTAGGTTTGACTGTATTACTTCATTATTCTGTCCAATAACTGGAGCGGCTTTAGACTGCAATATTGATAAGATTATACTCTATACATTTCATAATTCCTTATGACCTGAATGGCTGTGTCTTAAATATAAAACCGAAGTGAACAAAGTTTCGGTGTACACAGCGGTATGAAAAAAAAAGTGCTTACCTAATTAGTAAAACCTAATGAGAGAGATTCATGCGTTAATGGGCAATACCTAAGTATAAAATGTCAGAACCAGAGTGCATTGTCAATATGAGAATGTGTGTATCACTCTTATGGGGGATTTAAGTTTGATTTGAAATCACCTTTAATTTGATCATGCTGCTTTTTATAGCTGAAGGGATGAAAGGCTTTAAATGCGAGTTACCGGTAAATGTAGCATAATTGCAAGTTATGTTTGTAGGAATATAAGGGGTACGCAGAGGTGCCAACCAGTCAGATTTAATCATATTTAGTACGATAATAAGAGTGGAATACAATAATACGATATCACCTCTTAAAATATGATTTTTCAATTTTTTTTATTTTTTTATTTTTTGTTGTTGATTTTTTTAAAAATTTTACCCATAAAAACCACGGAATTGCATTAACACATGAACAAGTAAACCCCCGCAGCCCCAACAAAAACTTTGCTTGACAATTTTCTTTTAAAATTTTAATGAAAGAGCAAACATTTTACGGCCATTGGTAGTGTCGAGTTTTCGTGAAAATCTGATTTTTCTCTCCAAAATCTGATTTTTTAGGATACTCAGTCTGTTTTTTTGTGTCAAGAGGTTGGCATCTCTGGGTACGGGTACTCTATTTTCACTCCTAAATTAGAATAAAGGTTAAGATTTCATTTAAAAAATAAATAAAAAGATAACAAAGGAAAGAAGGAAATCAAGTACAAACATGGGCTTATCTTGTAAATGTACATACTGTACATGTACATAGCAAAATCAAATCATTGATTATTTTAAGATACAAAATTCTAAAAAATGTATTGATTTGTTTTGATGGTGTTTCTTCCGGCGGATTACTACAGATAAACTGTAAGCTTTACGTTTGTTTTCCTTTTGGAACAAATTCTGAGTTTTTCGGTCCCTTTTTCTAGATTTCAAATCTACGATTTCGTCATGGCCTCGGCTCCTCCGAAACCCGCAGAGGCAGCCATGCCAGTTGATCATTCTATCATTAAAAAAAATACATATTAAGAACTGTTTAGGGTACAACAACCAAGCTAATAAGCTGTGCACTAAGAAAGTATGATACAGTACACTGTACATGTATTGTCAGTCATATTATTTTTGGAATCATATGATGATGAAATGAAATAGGAAATATGTAATTTTATTTTGAGGTACAAACCATTATCCCCTCTGCCTATGTACATGTAATACAGAAGACACTTTCAAAAAGAAACTTAATACCCAAATTTTTCCATCTTGAATCCATAATGTACGTTTTGAGTATCTAAATTTCTTTTCGTTCATAATATTTAATTACTGTTTGATGTTTGATTACTATGATTTGTATGTTTCTTTTCTTTTGTAAAAGCGCTCTGATCAGTTTGTCTGTAGTAGTGCTCAATAAGTATCAATTATTATTATTATTATGATACAGTAGTATTGTACAGTATGTAACTTCTAATAGCAACATATTGTACAATGTTCTGTACATACCGGTAATAGTAATGTGTTTCATACACATAGAAACACGCTTCCAAGTCTCCATACAGTATTGATGCACCTTATTGGTACTTGTTGAGTCAGTACAAATGAATTCATATTTTTCAGTTTCCCACGTGACAAGCCAATATTGACATTGCATTCCATTAATAATACGTGGGTGGATGATTAAACACAGATCAGAGGCTTAGACTAGAGCCTTGTAGCATTTTATTGCAATATGATAGTCATAAACCAAAATAATAGCACTACAGAACTGCCCTTTCAGTTTAATTATATTTTTAGTTGGGGGGCGGGTCTGGTTACATACATGTAAGGAAACATTCAAAAGAAGTCCTCAGTTTTTCACCAGAAAGTGGATATTGGTGAAACATGAGAAAAACTCTGAACTTTACCACTTGCAACTGTCAGAGTACTAGAAAATTGAATGGGGGGGGGGGGGGGGGGGCGGGGTGCACCTAAGAATTTTCCAAAAACAGGTAGAATATAAAATCTTAAACCTGTACCGGTAGCTCTAGGATATTTTTTCCTAACCTACAGTATGTACCAAATTCATATTTTACCTGTAGGCTCCAAGCTTAAAGGTAAAGACCAGTATTGGAAACGCCCCAATTTCAAAAAATGAAATGGAAGCTCTCATTACTAATCATGTAAAAGAATATGTTTTGACTAATACATGATGATAACAAATTTGCCAGGAAACCGCCTACTAATTGATATATTTGGTAAATTAGTATATCTATTTGACTGTGAGAGATATAGGGTAGTCCCATATACATCTTTCTGTGTATAGTGCTTGTAACTTTACAAAGAATGGGCCAAATTTCTTATCATTGTGATGATTGCAGTACACACCAATACTTATATGCTAGATGATCAACCTTTTCTGATCGATTCCACAACGTTTCTTTCACAATGCAATCGCATGACCATAACTGGTCTTTACCTTTAAGAAGAATATTTTTAAGTGTTTTTGAAAATTTTGTAATGATAAATGAATATCCAAAATTTGTGCAAACGTTTTCTGGAAGTTGGTCTGTGAGAAGTAGAGTGAGAACATGACTAAAAATAAACACAGACGGCTTTTCAGTTATGCTATGTTTTTTTTCTTGGAAGGGTTGGAACAAAGTGTAATGTGCCCTGCCCATGTGGATTAAAGTTGTATTGTTGGTTTCAGTCAATGAACGATGAGATTACTGAATAAACAGGGGTTGGAGATAAACTTCAAAAACCAAAGGTCAGACCTGAATGTACTATTTCTCTCTGTTGTCTCCCAGTAAACACTCAGGTATGCATTTTTCCAAATATTTGTAGACCTGTGGAGAATAATATTTCAAAACTATAGCTTCTTATTCTTATGTTAATTACTTCTACAAAAAGTCTCAAGTCTCAGTTTTACTTCCATGACAGAACGATGTGTGCATATATTTAATGGTATTGTAACTTGGAACTGCTTTCCCTATGAATAGGATTAAATCAGATTGTCATGGCATTTTAGATAATGCTCTGCTAATCAGTGATTAATATCCCATTCCCTCCACATTTTGAATAATTATTTAATCTACTTTCATCGTTCAGAATTAAGAGACAAATTGCTTTTACTATGCTTTTACAAAACCCAGATTATCTTGATAATGTGGAATTTGATCATAATGCTTATGATGGGAATAGCAGATTTGTTTGTCATGGGCTACCAGACAAAGGAATGAATGCAGCCCCCTGCTGTATGATTAATTGATTATATTTGCATAAATATGACTAAGCTTCTCAGAAAGAATGCATGTGGTATATAATGTACACCACCCATATCTATTGTGCTTTAATTGCTCAGATTCATTTTTTCGTTTGCATTACTAATTTACTATGTGTACCGTAATTTTATCATTTTTTTTTACTGTAGTTTTTTTCATGGGGGTGACTTCTTAGTGTGTAAAGCTTGCTTTAAAAATGAATGTTTGGAAAATACTTCCATCAATGACTAATAAACATGTTCACATACACTGTATATTATGATACATGTATGTAACAGACACAACAGAAAGAAGAAGTGCAAGGTGCAAGATGCATTTAGAATGAAATCAACATGTTTTTCCTTTTATTACTATCTTTTTAAATATTCTTTTAGAAATACGAGGAGTCTGTAGAGTATGAAGAAAGGAACACCAACCAGAGTCATACCAACGATGCGTTTGCAGACTTCAGCCCACCAACACAGAGCACGCCTTCCTTCCCACCGGGCGGGGTCTCAGAGACGGTCAGTATCGAGGCCCTGCCTGACCTATCATCCAGGCTGCAGACTAGCCATGGATTACCACAGGTAATACATGATTTGGTGACGTATCTGCCATGCTGAGATGAATGACTTCCAAACTGAAAATACAAGAGAGCTTTTACAAAAAAAAATACCCCAACAAAAATTTCTGTATTACCCTTTAATAATAACACACATAAAGTTTATGTGAATACATATCTCCCCATGTAATAAGTACTCGTAGCACATCTGATGAAATTAAAGTAACAAAACAAAAATTCATTTTTTAAATATTTTTTAAAAATGATTTTACTTTTAATGAAGGTGATCTGGAAAATTATGGCCTACATTTTGTATGAAATGTCAGTAGGAAGATATTTCTGTTTGCTTGTTTGGATTCATTTCACATTATTAGACATTTACTCCCACTATATATATCCTAATACTGTTTGAAGCATTTATATTATTTACCAGGAACTCAGCCTATAAATTGAGTATTGTTTGGTGTGAACAAGGAAACAAGCCTTGGGAGTAAACACCAGGGATCCGTTTCACAAAGCATTCTCTCAATGACAAATGACAAAAATCAGTGACAAATATGCTGATAACCAATCAGAAGCAAGGATTTCAGTAGATTATAACAAAAACTGTCATTTGTCACTGATGACAAGTTTTGTGAAACGCCCCCCAGGAGGTCGGACATGAAAAGGGAATGAAATGGAGCAGGGAAAGAAGATAAAATGACTCAGCTCACTGTTATTAGCCTTGTTTATTCTATGCTCCTCAGATTAAAGGGAAAAATCAAATTATACATGTATATCAATTACAGTAAATCAGCATATACATGTACATGTATGCATCTATGTACACCTACATGGTCTAGCATATTTTATGCAATCTAAAATGTTATTAAATGTAACCCCTTTAAATGTACTATTTTAACTACAGCCTCGCGAAAGACAATAGTCTGAGCACTTTTAATCCTGTTGAGGAGACAGTTACAATTGCTAACATTCCTGAAAGCTGCCCAAGTTGAATCAGGATTACATGTAAATAAGACCATTAATTTATGGAAGCCAAATCTCCCAATTTCTGTATGAATTTCTGTAAGTGTGTATTGTAATCAAATTTGATTCAGTCATGAATGAAAATGATAAATTCTTATATTTTCATGTATTTACAAAAAAGTGGTGTTTTGTACAAGATAAAGAGTTTGACATTTGACAGTATGGCACTCCATACAAACTGTAAATCAGTGGACTCCATTTATGCACTAGTTTGTTAGGCAAGTTTTAAATGACCTAGAGTTAGGCAGGATCTGATCCAATATGATGATTGAGTGAAAGATTGTATTATGACTGTTTTTCAGGTGAGCACAGCACTGTCAGATTGAGGTTTAAACCTGACCTAAAGTTAGTCAACTTTCAAGAATATGGGTTGAGTTTTTTGCTGTCCACTGACTGGTTGATTAATTGATTGATCATATGAATGTTTTACAGGTGAGCACAGCACTGACCAGCGATGTAGGTAACCAAGATGGAGAACTCAAGCACCTGAAATCACCCAGATTTGTGTTTCCAAGAGATCATCTCAACTATGTGGATGAGCTCGGCAATGGCTGGTTTGGAAAGGTTAGATTTCAGATACAAAGATGCTACAGTTTTCAGTTTCTCCCTCCCCCTCTCTCTTTAATCATTTCTTGCGGGTAGAAAGATGCCCAACTTGTAACTGTACCCACATTTTGCTGAAAGGCATACATGTAATTGTCTAACGGGCCAAAATTCATTTGATATTTGCAATCACAAAGTAGAATTTCAGGAAGCAAATTTCCCCTACGGTTAGAAGGAGGGGGGGGGGGGGGGGGGGGTGGGGGGGGGGGGAGAAGCCCCCTTTAATATACAAATCTTTAAAAGTAGTTTGATTCCCAATTATTTTTTTCCAAGCCATTTCTATTTTCTTTTATCTTCTACATGATTTGACACCAAATAGAATATGACGTTAGAGTGGTTTTTACTCAATTCTCAAGGTTCATGCAAAGTTTTTCAGCAACCGATCAGGAGCACAAATTAGCCCAGTGGAAATTTAAGACAAAATAGGCATTAAGGTTGATTTTCATAAGAAATTCACACTGTATGTTTATTATGACATGTTTATTCACAGAAAAAAATGGTGAAAGGTGTTTCCTCTGTTCAATACTTAATGATTTAATCATCCTGGGGAGGGTTTCACAAATACTAAGACCTACTTTAAGTTGGACTTAACTATAGCAGGCCATCATGCCACTGGTTGCTCTCACCATTGGTCTCTCAATTATGATCATTAGATAATATTTTTTCCTTCAATAATGAACTATCAAAACATGTAAATTCTGTAGATTTGTGACCACGATCGGTACAGCCCTTGAGAAACCATATGCCAGTGAATGATGAGAGAAAATAGTGGCATGAGCAGCCTGCCATAGTTAAGTCTAACTTAAAGTTGATCTTAGTCTTTGTGAAACACTCCCCAGTGTCTACCTGATGATTGATCAGTCTGACCTTTCTCTCCCATTATACCGTAGGTGTTGCAAGGTGAAGCGCATAGATTACACCCAGGGATGCGTAAGACACGCGTTGTGATTAAACAACTCAGAGACACATCTACTCCAGATGAACAACTCCTCTTCTTACAAGAAGTACAACCATATAGGTAAGTCCTTTTGTAAGATATTAATCTTCATTGGCCACTCTACACTCAGGTGTAGTAAATTCTGTGAGTACTTGACCTTATCTTGGCTGCTCGGCTGAAGCAGGGGTAATGAAATGATTGCATGGCCCTCAGGGTAAACAGCATCATCTACTGATGGTAAACAAGCCGACATGACTTTTATTATTGTTGTTGCTAATATATTGTTATTGATATTGTTATTTCTATTATTCCATATATTATGGAAAGATTGCATTGGGAACCAAGAAGAGTTTAGAATAAGGAAAGACTATGAGCAAAATATAAAGAAGTGCTTTAAATACAATAACGTTGCCATTCATGAAGCGAAGGGTTTAGTATTATGGGGCTATCACACCCACCCATGTCTTTATGTTATTATAACTCTGAATGTATAATCTGAAAGTTAATCTGAAAGTTAATCTGAAACCTCTATGCACTGACCTGCTTAACAAAATCACCCACTCCCCCTCTCTTTATCTCTCTCTCTATCTCTCTCTCTCTCTCTCTCTGTCTCCTCTCCTCTCTCCTTCTTTCTCCATCTCTCTCTCTCTCTCTTTCTATGTTTGTGCCGACACTCTCTTCTGTATCTATCTCTCCACCTTTCTCCCAAGTTTATCTTTCTCTCCTTCACTCACTAAACATCTTTCTATATTCACACTGTTCCTCAATTTCCATATATCCATCTGTATGTATTGTACTTGTGGCATCTATCTCTATAAACATCTTATTGTTTATTTGCTTCAGTCTATCTTTCTCTTTCTCTCTAGGGAAGTAAACCATCCCAACGTCTTGATGCTACTTGGTCAATGCATTGAAAGCATACCTCTTCTGCTCGTCTTGGAGTATGCTCCATATGTAAGTCTCTCAATTTGTGCTTGGCATTGGATGTAATCTAGGCAATTACACTATATGTACAGTTTACATTATGTCCATATATAGAGATGCCAAGTTGGATAGAATACTTTGTATGTTTAAAGTGACCTGGTAACATTGTTGAAGGTTGATGAAAAAAATAGCTTAATTTTTGTATAAAATGTTACTTATTATATTCCTTCTACTGTACTAACCCTCTGACATGAAAAAAATCCTGAAACAATTCTCAAACCACAAAGATATCTATGGTTTTCTTTCCAACCATTTTTGAAATTTCCCAACCGTTTTTCCATGAAAAAAAGACTTAAAACAGGCTATAAAAAAACCTGTCAACACTAAAATGTCTGGAATGGAATGTAGAGCCGTTTTATTGCTTTGTGAGATTTCCATTCACCTAAAATGTAATTAAATTGTAATAATATAAATTAAGGAATCGATCAGATCAGTTTTTCCCAATTTGTACCATGAATAATGGTCCGTTTTCACTCAAATTTTCAGATTATCTTTAATTGTACATCTAGCATTGAAGTCGCTACCTTACCACCACTATCTCTCATCTGAACAATGTTACTACGTCCCTTTAAGATTTAAATTCGTTTTATTAAAAATGTACAATATTTTTTTGCTAGGAAGCCAGGCTAGCTACAGTATATTCAAATGTTGTATTGTGGTCATACTACATAACATTCAGAATAGGGTTTAAAGGTTTACACCACTTCTGGTCATGCGATTGCATTGTGTAAGAAACTTTGTGGAAATGATCAGAAAATTTTGATCATCTAGCTTATAAGCATTGGTGTGTACTGCAAGGTTCTGGAATCATCAAAATAATAAGAAATTTGGCCCAGTCTTGGGTGAAGTTACAAGCACTGTACACAGAAAGATGTATATGATATAAATATGATGTGATATCTATCCAGTCCAGATAGATATAATAATTTACGAAATATATCAATTAGTAGGCAGTTTCCCGGCAAAATTTGTATCATCACGTATTAGTCAAAACATATTCTTTCACACGATTGGTTATAAGAGCTTCCATTTCATTTTTTGAGAGGGGGGCGTTTCCAAAACTGGGTTATACTTTTCACAAAGAAAGTTCTTCTGAGGTCAAACATTTCCCCTGTTAAACCTGATTGTTGAACTGGGACTAAGTTTAATTTGGCTTAGCAGAATATGGACCAATAAGTTTGAAATATCAGTGCACCTGGCCTAGACAGCTTCCAAAAAATATTCTGGACCTGGTTTGAAAAAAATGTTCTTGTGTCCTTTGGCGTACTCTAAATTCATAAATTCTATGGATATTGCGTTGATTGACAGGGAGACCTGAAGAACTACCTACGCAAGAACCGCGGCATGGTGGCACAGATGGCCCAGAAGGATGTCCAGCTTCGTATGGCTCATGATATCATCTCAGGGCTACTCTGGCTACATCAAGCCGACTTCATTCATATGTAAGTAGCACCTCAAGATGAGCGGTAGTGTTGTTGGAGGATGGCCTTTCACCTCGTAGATCTAAATACACAAAAGAAACTTGTCCTGCTTGTGAAATTGTTGTATACCTGCAGTCACAGGAAAAAACATTTTGGTTGGATCTCCTGAAACTGTAGGTATCCATAATAATATAACAACTTTTTAAATGTTAGTATATGTAAAGAGTGTTGAAATGGTTAACAAGTATTATCTCTTTCTTATTCTGAAAAAAAAAAAATGTTTTTAATATGGACAGGGAGATGTTGCTGTCATATTTTGTAATACTTCTTTCCCATATTTATTTTTTTTCTACATAAATCTGTATATTCTACACATTCCTTGAATTTGTTATATATTTGCCATCTATTTCTATTTTTGGAACCTCTTTCCTTCATCACGCTAGTGATTTTGCAGCAAGAAACTGTCAAGTGTGTGCAGATACATCAGTCAAGATTGGTGATTATGGACTGGCTCTGGAACAATACCCTGTAAGTTTCCACCCTTCATCAACAATTCATTCCATGCATGGTATCGATATATTCATTGAGAACAAGTTTTTGGAAACTACTTTATTTCACCAAATGTAAACCACACATCAGAATCATCAAAACAAAATTGGAGTTGATGCAGATTGATATTTATCTACATTTGACAACATTTACAGTAGGCTTTTCAGTGAGTAGTTAAGTTTATGCCGGTTAACATTGAAGAGTGTATCAAGAGATTCATGTTGTATTCCTGACGTTTCTTCACAAATGCTCTATAACAAAGAAGCACAAATGAACAAGGGAACAGTAGTTTTTCCCCTACACGTAGCTCATTACTATTTTTAGTGTATGCTTGCCTCGGCTAGCTATATGTAGCTTGTGGGATGTGGGGTAAGAAGGATCTGTGATTTGTCCGATTGTGTTTTCTTTAGTAAAAAGTTTGGAAGGATTCAAGATTTACAACATGTACTGGTAAGATCTAATTTGTTTGTTTCCCTGCTTGGCTTTTGTAGGAGGATTATTACATCACCAAAGATGAGTGTCACGCAGTGCCTATCAGGTGGCTAGGACCAGAGGTCATGGAGATCAGAGGTCAAGATATCAAACCCAAGAAAATCACCAAGAAATCAAATATCTGGTGAGTCTGCAGGTTTCACAAAGCCTTTTTTCAATGACAAATGACAAAAATCTGTGACAAAATCTGCTGATAACCAATCAGAAACAAGGATTTCAACAGCTTATAACACAAACTGTCATTTGTCACTGATGACAATTTTCGTGAAATGGGGCCCTGTTGAACGACTGCTCCCCTTGTATAGAAAATCCTTGCTATTAAAGTTGGAACTGCTGTGGAGCACAAACAACTGGACAAGTTTTAAATGAAGGAAAATTTGTAATTAAATCAAATTTAATACCATGTAGAGTTCATCCAAAAACATGAGAAAAAATTAAGGTAAAATTTATGCAATGACAAATAAAAGTGATTTTGAATCTCTTTTACACAAGAACTCCCTACATACAAATGTATGTGTATCAAAATTTGTATGTACTTGACTTTGAAAGTTGAAATATAATTTTTCCTTATTTATAATATCTTATTGACACAAAATTGGACAAATATTTGTAGAAAAATAAAATTCGTTTTTTTTCAAGACAATATTCCTCATTGCCAGAGTCATAGTTATTTAGACAAGGCTCTACAAGATTGTGTACACAATAGAAAATTTCGGAATAAAGTACAGCGTATCTCATTTTTAATAGTGAATTCTCTCGATCCTGACAATCCATTTTTTCTCCTGAATCCACAATCAGTTCCTTTGGTGTGATAAAGCTAGAGCTCCCAACTGAGCTCAACGGACAATCATGAATTCTCTTTCCTAATATCCCGTCTTTTCTTTTGAACCCACGACCAGGTCCTTTGGTGTGATACTGCTGGAGCTCTCAACTGCTGCGGACAGACCCTATCCCGACCTGAGCGACGAGCAAGTCCTGAAGCAGGTCGTCATGGATCAGGATATCAAACTTGACAAACCCAACCTGGACCTCAAGTATGCAGACAGATGGTGAGTGCTGTGTTTGGTGGCCAGGACGCGTCTCTTTTTAACCTAACCTAGCCATCCTAGTGCTGCATATTAATATTTGAATATATGAATATTTGCATTGGTACGGTGTGGTGGAGATCAAAATTAAATCCACCAGATTCTGAACTAATTTAAACAGTATGTTTGATTATGGACAAGTTTCGACCTGGGTAGTCATTTGTTTACGATAAGCCTCACGATTTTCTCGCAATGTCTTTTATTTTATTTTATATAAACATAGCTTTGCATTTGTAATTTTGGTATGAAATCTCATTATAAACTATCGCATCAGATTCGGTGTGCGTGCGTATCATGAATATTTATGACTAGCGTACGACGTATAGGTTTCTTTAAGCCAATAAAATGCGGCGATAGGATGGCCAGGTTAGGTTAAAAAAAGACGCGGCCAAGACTGGATGACCCCATTTCAAGGCTTTCTGCCACAATAGGCCATTTTTGTAATTTCATCAAATTTAATGCATAAATCTTTGTTCAGTGCCATGTTACAAATGATTTCATTCACCTGTTACAAATAATTCTATTTCAATAGTCAGTATTCAAATTGATTACATTTATTGTTGCTAGGTAGAACAAACATTATGGTACTAACGAGCTTCATTTTGAGAACCAATTGGGCTCTATAACATAAAGTTTTTTCTCTTTGATTAGGATTTTGGGAACGTGTTGCTGTAGAAGGTTTTAAGATATTGGGATTGTAACAACGTTTCACTGCAGTTTCATTTGATATGTAAAAAATACTCAGATGACGAATGATCTTTGAATTGATGTCTCAGAAAACCATGAAGATATAATACAAATTGTTATCTCCTCTGAATACTCACACTGGATAAAGTTTAAACATGTATCTAATATTAGCAGAGGAAGCGAACCTGACTCTGTTTCACTGCAATGTATATCCCTTTGTTTGTAGGTTTGAGATCATGATGTTCTGTTGGATGGACAGTGACACCAGACCAACAGTCAAAGAAGTCCATGAGCTCCTGACTCACCTGAAAAATAACATAGATAGGTTCCAGATGGAAGACTTTGAGACGAAGTGGAACGCCCTCAAACCGGCCATGGCCAACCAGAGTTCATCGGAATGCAGCGAGACCTCCCAGGAAACACCGCAGCAGGACATATCACTTGAGATACATGTAGGTGGTGGGGATCCTCTGTCCATTGGCATGGCTAAAGGGGATCCTCTGTCAGTGGTCAGTGACATGTCTCAGAACCAGACACAGAAAGTGGTCAGCGTGGATGTGACCGCTCCATCACTCAGCCAGACTGATCATGAGGATCAGCTGTTTGACGACCTTTCCAAGAAGGGACAAGGACAAGAAAAGAATCAGCCTTTTGAAATCTCTTTTGATGAAACAGAACAAGAAGCACCTACGAATATGCAGGAACCCGAAACTGTTTCTGAAATCATACCAAGCATAGCGACACCACAAGCAAACATGGCACCTCCTGCAGGAGGGGACAGCACTCATGAACTCAGCTTTGAGGATGCCTTTAACACACCTACACCTCAAGGAGATAGAAAGACCGATACTCTGTCTTTTGGACTGGATGATAGTGTGCCAAGTGCTGAGGTCACTCCGAATACCCCAGACTTCTTTTCGTCAGAGGATGTCAATCCTGTTGAAGCCAGTACTCCCTTTCCATCATCTCAACAACCCAATATGCAAGTTTCTGTTGACACCAGTGTGTCAGCTGGAGGGTACGGTACAGCTGATGGCGGTCTCTTAGAGGGCAACGATAGCACAGTCACGTTCACAGAGTCTTTCAACACCATGTCTAGTAACCCTTTCAGTAGTAGCACTTCGTCAGAACTCGGTGGCTTTGTCTCGGCTGTTGAGTCCGCTGGTGATAGGTCTATGGAAGACAGTCGGGAGAACAATGGGTTTGGGGAGTTTGAGAGTTCCATGGGATTATCATTTGGGACTCCATCAGAAGATGATCTATCCTCTGTCCGAGAGACACCAACACCTGGTGGACAGAACTCAATGTCATCAGACTTGTTTGGTGATCTGTCTCAGCCTTCAAATCCATTTGATAGCTCAGCAGCGTCCGTAAGCTTTGGTGTCGCCGTGGAGAGTCCAGCCGTGAAGGATGTCTCTTTTGACCAGCTGGCACAGAATGGAGAGGACAAGAAAGACCTTCACAGCTTTGGTGCTATAACATTAAAAGGTAGTATCAAGTTTTTTTGATGATTATACACGCATCTTTCCTCACATCACATGTCTAGGTAGCAAAATCATATTACTGAAAGTTAACCAATGAGTGAATGAATCTTCGACGTTTCGATGTTTACATAAACATAGTCCTTTTCTCTCTTTCTCTCTTCTCTCTCACGTTGTGGGATGATATACAGTAATCCTCATAGGGAGCAAAGTAAAAACTCTAAAATTCTACTAGATGTACATGTTTAAGATTAGTTCAACCACAAAATGCAAAAACAGATTGCTTTAATACCAACTTATTGTTGTTATTTGTGACACTTACCGTTATTTTTTTGTTATCGTGTAGAGCATGAAAAAGAGTCTACTGATGTTCCTCCAGTGGGCGACCATGAGATCACACCTCAAGGCTACGCAGAGGTGAGTGCTGCTGCCAAGAAGTCCTACGGCATGACCATGCTGACCGTCACATCAGGGAAGAAAAAGAAGTCTATTAAGATCCACAAGGAAGAGGAGGAGGAGAATGGGGAGGATGCAGGCGATGTCGCATTCCACGTTACCATGGTAACCAACGGCTCAAGCGACATGGCTACAGCACCTCCTGCTTCCGGTCCAGGACCTAATCTCCTGGATCTCGATATCCCTGTATCGGGTCTGGATCAAGGATCTGGACTAGCTCCTGGTCTAACGGCTGGATTCGGCACCATAGAGGTTGAGGTGTCCAATGATGGAGGGGATTCGGTGGTAGTTCAATCGCAGAGCCCAGACTCAGTTGAGTTTGGCTCTTTTGGAGATGTCAGTCAAGAATTATAAAACTTGTTTATATTCAGTGTCTTTCTTTCAAAACCAAAATGTACATTATGCATAAAAAGTATATTATACCATGAAAAGTCAACAAGAGATTTATATACAAAAGATCCAATATATTTGCTTAATACTTAGTGGTACAGTACATATCAATTGTTATGTAGAAGAACAATGTAGTATCTGAAAGATATTGTTTAGTTTGCATTTTTGGTATACATGAATATTTCTAATTCTACCAGTAGTCAATTATCAGAGGAAAATCCAGTTTATTATTAGGAAGGGTTTTTGTACTCGGCGTACAGAGTATATTGCAAGAACATGAATTATGTTGATTAATGTTCCAACAAATTTGCCAACTACATGTCTGATTAGTATACTTTATTTAGCTTACAGTGTGTGCGTGTTAGTTTGAGGGAGGGAGAGGTATTGGAGCTGCTATTGATGCAAATTTTATTGATGCTAATTTTATTTTTGCCTTTAGATGTACAAAATGAAATTATAAATGCCAAGGATTCATTTCTAACTGAGTGAAAATTCACATTTATCTGGTATTCATTTCTTTTGGTAGGTATTCATCAAATGCTAGGAATCTCTTTCGGTGAACGAAGTATCGTCTGATAAAAAAAGACAATTTGATATTCTTATTTGCTTTATTGCTGCCAAATGATGTGTGATTCATAGTTACATTTCCAGAAAGAGACACAAATATTTAAATTCTCTTTCTATTTGAAAATATTGTTATTTTGATCTTTGGTGCAAATGTGATTCAGTAATTGTTATTCAGGAAAGGGAATACTACTTCAACTCGGCCAAAATAAATGTTGGGGACATTAATTTTGTGCTGTAAATATTATTTTTGTTAAATTAATATTGTCATCATGACAGTATATTATTACAAAGTACTACTGCCAAATCTAATTGACCATCACGAAATAGAGCAAATGAAATCAAGGTCATGTACTACATGTATGTGATGATATTTTCCCCTTTTTATGAGTGATTATAATGATAGCAACTGATAATAATGAAATAAGACTTTTTCTGGAACTCTTAAAGTGGGACAGTACTAAGCTGAGGCAGAATATCCTCAATTGCAAAGAAATGATTTTATAGTTATTTAATATTTGCTGAACAGTCAGTAAGAAGTGCTGCAGAATTATACCTCTGCTTTCTTTTCAGCATAAATTGTGCACACATTGCATGAGTTCTCCAATCGACAGTACTAGCAGTTCTATTCAATTAATTGGTATTCTAATAGTGTATTCATATTGTATTAAACACATAATATTTTATTGGAGGTGTTGCCTTTCCTTTCAACTTGAAATATTTAATAGATTTATGAAAAAACAAAGGAGTCATCTATATTTCAAATAATCAATGCTTAATTGTCTTGCAATAATATTATCAGCACAATGAATTGTTCAAAAACTATTTCTCTTGCAACCTATGTATCATTTAAAGGAAAAAACTAATTTCGATGAATTTTTGAAAGTATGTACAAATAAGATGTTAGAACTCTGTAATACCGGTACTTCAATATTGTTGTTTTAAAGAAGCAAATCAAAATGACCTTTAATATCGACCAAGAAACAACTACATGTAACTGGTTAATTCGCTATTGAGTTCTTATCAGAGTAGTTAAAACAGTGCCTGGTGATACTTAATTAATCCACTAGAAGGAGATGTAGAAACCGTGTATTAATCCATGATAGATAATAGACTCAAGCTAGTCAGAGCTATCATAATCACTGGGGTATGTAGAGGTCAGTCTAATAGTGAGTGTATTCTTTTTCTCGTTTAATAAGAAAAGACAAAAGTGGGACTATTTATACCTCTTTGTTTTGCCTTTCTGCTTCCTTATTGCAGTCTTTTTCAGGCATTTTCACGATTCCTGTTTTACAGGATAATTAGCATGATTCTTTCTAAGGTCATAGGTCATAATCGTAGGTCATAATCGTGTGAGTCTAATCCCAAAATAGCTACTAGTGTAGCTCAGTTGATATAGGTATAAAAGCACATAGTATATTACGTTTGATTTAATGTTTTGACTGTATACTTTGATACGAGTTTACAGTTTTACAAAATATAAGACTTTCCCTGAAAATGGAGCCTCTATTTCAAGGGAGACCGACTGTCATTCCTGTAAACATAAAGATAACATAGTGTCTATTTCAAATAGTTATACACTTTTAATATTTTTTCTGGTAAACCTATCCCTTGGCAATCTATAAACACTGAAGGACAGGTGATTTGTTGTATAACCTATGCGAAACTGTAGCATTTATCATATTACCTTTGTTGATCATTTTGGGGGAATTTCCTCTTGGTATCTTGCCTGCCTATATAATCCCTCTTTGCCGAGCAAGTTTATCTTGTCTACCAGTATGCCTCTATATTCACAAATTTTTTGCAATTTAGCCAGAATTGCCATATGCCCATCATACATGTAGACATGGGTTCTGCATTCCACATTGGTTACAGCAATAGGTTAATAGGTTATGGTACAATGTAGCTCAAAGTTGCAGATTAATTTCATATCTTGAATAATTAATCATCTAATGATTTATATTTTAAATCGAGTTGAAAATGTAATAATCCACTCTTGGGTCTAAACTGACATGTTACATGTAATACATTTGGGGATTTGCGGTCGATAGATCTTTAATTTGAATGTATATAGTATTCTGCAAAGGTTTTAGTAATACTAATAATAATATAGCGCTTAATGCAATGTCTCTAAGCGCTTTACAGATTATATATCCAACTTTGTTGAAAATTAGTCTTCTCAATGCATGTCTTCTTCTTTATGCTTAACTAATGGTTATCCTTTATTAAATGATACTTAAGTATATATATTTAATGGCATGAGTACTTGTATCCTGTAAAATATTGTTGCCCATTAAAAACAATTATTTGGGTTTGATTACAAGTGGATGATGTAAAAAATAAGAGCACATTTCTGGCTAATTTCCTTTAGTTGTGACGCACTTGTATTCAGGCAAATGAACTTTGAAATTACAGTATAGTATTCACGTTATATTTTTGTTTCTAATTTGTATTCTGATAGGTAAAATAGTGAATGGTATGCTGTGATAAAACGATGTGAATGATGAAATATTGCATAATGATGTGTTATTCAATTACAAAAAGCTGGATGTATGAATTTGAATTACATACTTCAAGAATGTGTCTTACATATATAAAGGTATAAGTGACCTTTCTCCGGATATTTTTGAATATTGTATAAGAAATTAAAGTTTTTTTTTTTTCTTTAAACGATGAACATTTACTTCATTGTAAAATTTAGGCTTAAATGTTTGTTTGAATAACAATATGTGGTTGTTACGGTATTCAGTTTTGAATAAGTTATATAGACAGTTGTGTGAATCCTGTTTTGCATGTATCGGTATTCAGAACAAGTACAGACAATGGATTGTTATATATGAATTACAATTAGCTTTAATCAAAATGAAATTTGAATCGATGCGGTATACATATTAGATCATTTCATTATAGAGACATACAAATTCAATATAGTTATATCGAAACAATATGAAGAAAATAAGTGTATATGGTTGCTATTTTTGCTATGAAAAAGGTGTGTTGTATTATTTATAATCAACTCTTAAATCTGTGTGCCTGCTGTGAATTTATAATCAATATTTTGTCTAGAATATTGAGTTAAGATGATATTTTGGTACCTACATGTACCTGCTCCTGTTGTTTTCTATTTCAGTCTAGCGGGGAGGGGGGGGGGGGGGGGGGGGGGGGGGGTGGGGTGGGGCACTTTGGCATGTGGCATAAGTTGAAATCAGAATGGATTATTAAAAAAAATAACTACTTTTTTACATGGGACATGAACATTCAGGATTTAAGGGCTACCGGTAATTATTAAAAACATGAAGAGCTTCTCAAAATCTAAATAATATTGTTTGATGTATTTATATTTGAAGCAAATAATTTCAAAATGATAATGTTCAAGAAATTTCATTGCATACAGAGATATTGAGAGAATGATCAAATTTATTGAATTTTTGAAGAAACTACGTGGCAGCATTAATTTTGATACAATTGTATGATTGATAATATTTTTGTAAATGTGTCATCACTTTCACGGCAACAGCTACACTAACTAATTATTTCAAAATGCTTCCTAGGTATATTTGCCTCTTCATAATTTTTAAGAACAAGTTTCATTTGACAATAGGCCAGTTTTAAGTTTGATAATTTATCAAGGACTAAGCATGACAATTGACAATAGGATAATTGGGAAATATTTGACTATGAAAAAGTACTTTCATATATAGGACATCCATAAAGCTACTTAATAGTAATTGTGCTATGCTTGGAATTATTACAGTGCTATGGTTTGTAAATGTTAAGTCAGACAAGAGTTCGTATTTTAAAAATATAAATCAATTTTCATTGTAATATGAGACAGGATATAGTATCTCAAAATATTGTACAATGTGTGATTTCATACTTTGTGCATGAATAAATCTAGGGTTATGTCCCTAGGCTATTTGATACAGCCAGAGGCTGACAAAAGTAAGGCTAGGCCCAAATTTTTATACAATTTTGTGAAGTATGGCTACATCCTGGAAGGAAAGGAGCTTGACTTCTACATGAGGAAGATGCGTGCCAAGAAGGGCAAATAGATCCAAAGCCTTTCTTCTTGTGGGAATAGTGTAAAAGTATCAAATACGGTCTGTGCCTGCAGACTACTTATCAAGCCTAAACAAATCAGTAATTTTATATTACTGCATATATTATAGAAAAGGATTAGAAAAAAAAGCATTATTCATTATTTAAGTGATATGACCATTTCTGGATGTGAATTCTTCCTGTGTTAAACCATATTATATATTTCAAAGATGCCTGCAGGCTGCAAGTGATTTTAGCTCAATATACCAAAGCATTTTAAAGATTAGTATGTAGTGAATACAGAGTAATAGGTTTTGGATAGATCTTTGATATGCATCTGCAACTTCAATAATTTCTCTTATGAAGTACTTAAGTATCTGAAATATTTGATTAAATAATCACTTCATAATTAGGGATGTATTTTCACCCCCTTTGTGTTCATTGACTCATATCAACCCAAATTAAAGAGAATTAATTTGGATTTTATTTTTTGATGTGAGGAATAGAAATAGTAAACGTGAATCACTGGTTAATTTCTGTTTTGGAAATTTACTTTGATACTTTTTAATTGATTATTTACCACATCAACATTATATTCATTGAAATTGATTTATTATTTTTGTATATGTTGAAGTATCTGATATTAAGTCAGGATTTTACTTTAAATTGATAAGCATCTGTCATTCTTATAGAAGAATAAAACATCCCTATCATCAAATGAGGCAATCAGTGTATGTATAACATTTTCTTTTTCTGAGTGATTTTCAGCAATTTTCAAAGTGAAAACATCTTGTTGGTTTATATATTTTAAATTCTATTTTACCTATCTTTCTACTGTTTATCTATTTATATATCTGTATATCTATCTGGCTATCTATTTATTTATATCTCTTATCTCTCTCTCTCTCTCTCTCTCTCTCTCCCTTTCCCTCTCTTTCTCTCTCTCTCTCTCTCTCTCTCTCTATATATATATCTATCTATTTCAAGTTTCAAGTTCAGTTTATTCAATTCCAATAAAATATACAAAACAGAATACAATCATGACAGAATAAGAGTATAAATCGATCAAGAATACAAAATAAGGTAAAATGATAAAACTATAAAGCGATACATCAGATAACAACATAAGATTATTGGAATATCTATAACTATATACATGTTTTTATATTTATCTTTCTATCTATCTACCTATTTATCTATCTCTATCCATCCATCAACTAATCTATCTACCTATCTATCTATTGTTGTGAAATGTATGTAATTCTTTTTTTTTTTTTTTTTTTTTGGGGGGGGGGGGGGGGGGGGGGGGGATTGCAGCATGTATACTAATTCTCATCTTCAGGAATAGGAAATTGTTAATATGCTAATCAAAACGGGTGAAGAACCCAAAGCTCTTTAGTTATTGAATACTAAGCCTGAGATAGCTACAGCTATGCTCTGTTGAGAGTGTGTTATCTCAAAATAAAATTGTACTTCGCAGGTTGATGGTGAAGCCCAGTTCTTGCTCCATTTGAGAAAAATCAACAGCACACAAAAAACGAAAACAAAAGAAAAACACGACAAAAACATGCTTGTTATCAATCCTATTTTGCCTTTTTGCCACGTAATGGCATTACAATTTGCTTGACGACTGTAAAAAGTTAAATTAAATTGAGTTAAATTTGATATATGAATGTTTTTATTTAAACTAAGTTAAATTTAATATATGAATGTGCGGATAAGTCAATCCATGATTTCCATCAAACTGAAAGAATGAAATGTATGCAATTCTTTTGACAGCTAGAAGGATATTAACTCTTATGTTAAAGTGCACAAGCAATGCCCTCTGTGCTCTCAATAGACAATGTATTGATAATTTAATGGCAATATATTAATTCATTTTAGGGCTATAAGGGGAAAATATATTCAAATTATAATGGCAAGCTACGACAAAGACCCAAACACAAGAATTACACAGAGTAAAAGTTTCTAAACATGAAAAATTTAGAATATTACTATGAATGGGAAATAGGAATTGGGAATACGCAAAAAACATCAATCAAACAAAACAAAGACATGACCAAAGTAAAGTTATCTTTAAGATATATTTGAAACTTGCCAAGTTGAGGCTGCATAGAATTTTGGGGTCATAATTCAAATAGTGTACCCGGTAATTAAAACTTTTACTCCATTTTTTTCCACAACAAAAAAGATTAAAAAGTACCAGGATATATATAAAAGTGAATTGAAGCATGATTGACGTAGAGCTTGGTCAATTAGGCCTATCCGGCATTTTGATCGACAAATCTTCCAAGGGTACTCTGAAACTCTCTTATTCAAATTTCTAGATCTCCATATATACCAGTAGAACTTGTTAAACAAGCAAAATCTCCTGAAATAGAATTGTTTTTCACGTACCACAATCTTATGTTTAATTATTTCCCTTATTACACCTTATTATGGCATGTAATGCAGAACTTCTCAAAACTCATAACTTTATTACACAGTGCCAAAACACAAGAAACCGCCAAAATAGAGAAACTGCATGGTGTTTTATTCTGATGCCCGAAGCGAACTTGGGGAAGAATTGCGGGGGAGAAGAGGGGGAGTCCCCTGACCTTGAGCAAGCTCGCTCCGCCTCACCTCGCAAGATTGCCCTAGCGCCAGCAAATTCAATGCTCGTAGATCCCATTTCCACTCATTCTCAATCAGCGCTGTTGAGTTGGATACTCAAGCTCAGGTTTTATGTGCGTACGTTCGTACGTGCTCGCGCAGTACACCTGCACTATTTTTGCATATGTGCAGAGCTAGCAGAGTTGGGATTTAGATTGGCGAACAACATCTCAATATTTTTTGAATTTATCAGCGAAATACTCAAGATAACAAAATGGAAGGAAATGCATATGGAGCTGGGATGGCTGGAAAGCCATTTGATGTTTAGACTATATCAAGAAACCTTCTGTAATACTGAGATTCATCAGTTGGGTAAGAACTTGTTCTCTACTTTGCCTCGACTCTTTTTGATTTGCATTACTGACTGTGACTCAGTGTGATGTGGTGGTGGTGCATTTTGGTGTGTTGAAATATTATGTCTCATGACGCGATGACCAACTCACTGATTGGGCTTGTTGTGTTGTAACAAAACCGATATAACGTTAGACCCTACTTTAGAGTCTACAGAGTGCATCAAGATGAGATTTCTCATTTAAAAAAAACAGATGAATTACATGTATTATGTTTGGCCTTGGGCTTGGGTGGCCACTAAATTCAAGTAAAGACTCACATAGATCTAAGTTAGATCTACATGTAGGTCTATGACATGTTATAAATTATGTGCTTGAAACTTTGAAAGTTGAGGAGTTATTAAGGGGAAATCCACAAAGAGATAAAAAAAATGGTAATTGAACTTTGAAGCATAACAAATAAAGAAAGAATAAAAAAACTGGTCAGTACTAATAGTTGAGCAAAAAACAATGAAAAAGAAGAAAGTTATGAATATTGAATGTGTGATCAATCATTTTTTCTTTAGTTCAAGAACATTTTCAATGGTACATCAGTAGGGGCGCTGGTAATGGTATGAGAATGAGGAACGTCTGCATTAACGAGGATATCCTCTTGAAGGCGGATAAATTGCGTCCTTAAAAATAAGGATCATCCCCTTTTTTTTCTTCGGTGCTCTATGGGTGTAGGATTCCCGATCGATCCGCCCGCTGGCGAAGTGAAAAACAGATTCTGTGTACTAAAATACCCCCAGTTCACCGTCTACTTTTATGGGTTGTCAGTCTTCCCGAAAATTTATCGCTCAGATTTTCGCATTGCCAACGCGCGGATCTAATTAAGGATTGTCAGCGAAAGTGGGGATGATCCTTTATTTTTTAGGACACGTCTGTTCGCATTTACGAAGACAATCCTTGTTTATGCGGACGATCCTTATTCTCGGACCAGCGCCCTAATACTGTACATTCGCCCAAAATGTAATTTTTGCAAATATTACCCCTGTATGAAACAAGTCTATTCCGTCATCAATCATCAATTACTGAGAACATGAAATGTTCTGTACAGAGCCAATTCGAGATGACCTGAGCTGGCAAGATGCATCACACTCACAGTGTTGCCAATTTGTGTTTCACTGAAGTCAACTTAAAAAAATCATAACTTTCCTATTTTAAATTGGATATTGCTCAAACTTTTAGTAATTTGTTTCTCTCATTTTTCTGCTTAAAACCAAGGTAACATCAGGGAGGACTTCCCCTTTATAAATTTTACCCATATTTTTGTTTGTTTGTGCAGTTAAGATTCAAAATGTATTGCAAAAGATTAATTAACTCTATCTTGTGATATAGACTCAGATAGCCCTCCAACTTGAATTTTCACTTTAGCTACAAAACTGTATGAAAGAAAAAGACTTGTTTGACTTGTGAGATCGGTGTATTAACACAAAGCAGTTCAGTGTCTCCTTTTACTCGGCTTTTAGTGACTTTTACAAATATTGATCTAGAATTCTAGGAATTACAGAATGTACATGAGCAGAAAGAGTAAAAATCTGAGAAAAATTTGCATCCATGTTTCTAGTAATCTAGTGCAGGACAAGGTGCGGTTCATGAAAAAGAATGATTTGATTGTACGTAATCATAACAGTTTTTTAAAATGACAACATGGTGTAAAATTTGAAAAACTGGAAAATCTATAAGGATTAATGGGATTATAAAAATCTAACTTTTACCGAAAACAAAAAGTATTTTCAAATTTGAACTACCCAGGCCTAAAATTAATCCAAGGCCACCAAGGCCATGGCCGTGGATGCCCTTTGATCGGCCTCAATGCCCCTCTCATTGGCCTTGGAGATTTTGTGTGCCCTTTCCAATTCTTCCTATTGGTGCTGTAATATACATGTAGGAATGTGCCCTACAGAAAAATGGCCTTGCCCTAAAAATGTTGAAATTTAAGGCCTGACTACCGTATGTTATATTTTAACTTAAAGACATGTACATTTACATACATGTAATGGCATCCTGTGATAGTAGCCGGGCTAAAAAATGTACAATTATCCACTCTGTTTCTAAATATTGTCCTACTGATATGTTTTGAAAGTTGCCCACACCATCATCTTTATGTAATGGAGAAGGGCATACCATCGTTTAAAAAAATGTGCGTCGTACAGTAACCTTAATATTAAGTCAGAGAATCAGAGATGATCATCAAATTTGATAATGATTTTAGGTGTATATTGGCTATTTACGAGCACTAAAAGCAAAAAGTACTACATGTACATTTATATCACGTATAAAAATACTGAATGTGTCGAGAAACGTTATATTCATACCTGTATACTGTAGTAGGTACTAGGTATACTGTAGTACATAAATATTCAAAACATTTTACGCTATGGATGATAACAATTTCTTTTGAATGGAAATTAATGTCATTTGTATGAAAAATAACTACTAACATGATATCATTAGATAATTCAATAATTATAATAATAATAATATTTAATTTGTATATAGCCCTTAATACAAATGTCTCTAAGCGCTTTACAAATATACTAGAAGAAGAATTGTGTCCAGGTAGGCTATTAGTTTATTTTAAATATTAAAGAGTTATGATTGTAGCCTGTACATGTACATGTACATGTAGGGCTATAGGCATGTTTACTCGTATGCCAAAGATTGAGATTTTGACTGTGGTCCAAAATACTTTCCTTCAGTTTATTCTGATAGTGAAATACAATAAGGAAAAAGTCAGAATCAACTATTGACATGTACTGTACATGTACTGTATGTACATGTGATATTAAGATTTTGGAAGGTGAATACTTGTTAGAAAAAAATAAAAGAAGATACCGGGAATAATTTGGGAAAATGTGTTTGGAAACTTAAAATTGAAACATTTCTTATGTTCCATTGGTCATGTTCTTAGTTTTTTGTTTAGGGCTTACACATTTCTCTGCTAAGTATTACAAATATTTTTAGGTTTAGCTTCTTCTTCATGAATGCAAGCCCTTGGTGTCTGTGTTTTTGTCATATTTTACAATGCAAGACTAAACTCAGTCAGATTGTATATTCCCTTTTACGACAATTGGTCAGATTGCCTCGGTGGCCGAGAGCACTGCGTTTACCCTTTTGAGAAAATGTATGCAGAAATGGAGCTGGAGCAGTGTTATTTTAGCGGTGCACTATCGGTCCATAGCTCTATCTCTCTCTCTCTTACTACTGTATTTGATATAGTATGTATGCGGGGGATAGCAAGGTGCATATTGATCGGGTGCCCGTGGCATCTTAGGGAACTGGTATCCACACATCTCTTATTGATTGTTAGGTGCCTGTACTGGTTCCCATCATCACATTCTCTCTCAGTACTTTTATACTGAGATGGCCATACAGTGGGCAAGCGTATACTGTACAGTTAATTAGGTGGTAATCCCATAAAAAGCCATTTATGGGACTAAAGATTCTGTGTGTTTGTAATTTTTGTACTTTTGCTTATAAATACATGTAAATGTACAATGTACATGTATGAGCATAATACCTACAGAATGATGATGCAGTGTACACAAGAGAGAAAGATAGAGGGGGGGGGGGGGGGGGGGTATTAGGGAGCGAGATAAAGAGATTACCTGGACTTTGACTATTATTCATAATGATGTAATGCATTATTCATAGAGGTATTAGCTAATTTGTAACCACAATGGATCTTGTTAAATTCTGACTACCGGTATTTGAATAACTACATTGTATTTGAGGTGGACTTTCCTTGATTGGGACTGCATTCATGGTTCATTTATTTCTGGATGTTTGCAGAGTTGAAGGAAAAAACAACAACCCATTTTCAATCAAATTTTGTAGAGTGATTCATGTACAGGGCAAAATACATGTTGGATATTTTGAAAGGAGAAGCAAACAATAACAGACCATAAACCAACAATATACATGTACATCTATGATCTACATGTACATGTACATGTATTTCTTGAACTGTGTGTTTGAAAAAGGAATTTAATCATTTAATTATACACAATTTGTTGATGTCCTCAAGTTTTCACAAATCACACACATTCAGTGTTGTGGCAGATGTACTAGCATGGAGTTCATCAAAGCTATTAAAAACCACTCAAGAAATATGCAAATATTTTATAATGCATTCAAAGTTCATGATTTTTAGTACCTTTATACCATGATCATTGATCACATGACTTGAGTAAAAAGCAAATTAGTATTTTACATTATTAAATCATTGTTATGGATGCTGTTTCATTTTCACTTTATGGGTATTAACCAAAGCGTTCTTGAGCATGTACATGTACATACATGTATAGTGTACATTACATTGAAAGTGCATTGCATCACCTGACAATCAATTATTAGTACAATGTGTTTACTCATGAGTCATGACTGTAGCTGAAATAATTGAATTTTACCTCGTACAAACATAAGTGTGATTGAATGGGAGCAAGCAATGAATGAATCGAGTGGTACATCATGTACATGTACATGTACGTGATAAAGCCACTGTGTAAGGCATACATGTACATGTATGCATGGGCAGGCAGGCGTACCGCAGCTCATGTTAATATATCATGATTGATAGGGAAACCTGGCCCAGGTATACGATCATCGCACAGCTGATGATAGTTGCATGCACCATGTCCTCCTTGTCATATGAGTGGTTTTATTTGCACAATCCCCTTTACAACATGCATAATGAGGTCAAAATCCTTCCAACGCCAAAGGGAAATCAAAGTACGCAGGGCCTGGCAGGGTACCGGGAGGGATTCATGATTATCTAATGGGACGAGAGCTCGGAGACTGACTCAAAGACGACCAAAATAGTTTGTGGGAAAAGTGTGCAGTGTGGTATTTCTGACTGGATGCTGAAAAAAGAAATGACAATATTAAACAAAAGCAACAACAATGCCTAAAATGGTTTAAATTATACTTCATAGTGCAGGCCTTATAAATTTCAATATTTGTAGGGCAAGGCCACTTTTCTGTAGGGCACATTCCTATATTAAAGCACAAATAAGGAAGAATTGGAAAGGGCACAAAAAATCTCCAAGGCCAATGAGAGGGGCATTAAGGCCAATCAAAGGGGCATCCACGGTCATGGCCTTGGTGGCCTTGGATTAATTTAAGCCCTGATAGTATAGTATTAATGACTGCTTTGAGAGAAAAAGTTGTTTTTATACGCTCAAGGGAAGGTTAGAATTGTGCTATTACCCGAGGCGTGCCGAGGGCAATAGCCCAATTGTAACCTTCCCGAGAGCGTATAAAAACAACTATTTCTCGAATATTAAAGCAGTCATTAATACTTTTATATGCCGAAAAAAAGTAGACTAAAAAATAAAAAATAAAAAATAAAAAAACTTTTGTCGAAGATGAGATTCGATCTCTTGCGTACAAAAGGTGAAGTAACTAAAACCAGCGCCTTAAACCTCTCGGCCAGCGCGCTCTGACTAATATATACATTAAAATGGATTGAAAACGGTTTGGCGTGGTGGATGCTTCGCCGCTGCTCCATTAAACGGGCCCTTCTTTTACTTTTGCAATGCATATTGGCACGAACTTAGATCAAGATCCATCGGCAGATGTTGTTTTTTTGTTTTTGGAAGTTTATTTTCGTCTTCATGTCAACAATGCAAGATAAAATTGTCGGTAAGATCGATCGAGATTCAATTGTATTGAAATTACCGACCAATTCTTCGCACACGTACGGTATCCTAGATCGCTCAAACCATTTTTTAACATGTAAACCTATGGGGTAACCATGGAGACTGACCTATTTTCCCAATAACCATGGTTATTGGGATTTTAGAACTGTTTTAACCATGGTTACTGGGAATTTTCGGAACAGTTAAAGTTTATGAATGCAATTTCGACCAATCAGATTGCTGGATTACTTAAGTGAGGTATATAATGTTATATATTGGTCAGATTATTAGTTTTTCAGGGATAATGATATTTTGATGGATAGAAAGAGATCAATTATGAGCACTTTTGCTTTACTTTTAGCTGACAGGAGTAAGCACTGTGTTGTTTTGTTAATCAATTTAAGCTAATAAATCTAATTAGAAACTTCAGTGGGGAATGGTCTGTGAACTTGATGAAGTCTTGAACAGTCAATAGTCTCTTTAGTATTACCCTGGAACGATTGGACAGGAAATTCCTTTTTGGCACTTTTGTATACATTTTGACTTGATGGAAATCAGTCATTTATAATAAGTAAGGGGGGGGGGGATCATTAATTAGAATTAAATCAGCAGCCACTTGTTAAACACATTCAATTGGGAGAGCATAACCAGGGTAAAAATAATTTGATATCAAGGCTTGCATGAAGATAACTTCAGTTACAAAAATATGTAACTACATGTAGCCTATTCAAAATTTGCTTGTAGACATGTAAATATCTCCATGTATATATCATAGTGCAATATTATTCTGTTATAAATGTTAAAATGCAATATCACTTTACAGAATTGTATTGATTTTGAAACCTAACGTCTCAAAAATAATTTCAAGTGATAAGACATCGTTATACGTATATATGCTTATAATCTACAATTTCAAGAAGCATCTAGACAGTGTTGAAAATTAACCAAACTTTATTTTAAAAGGACATTTTGGCTTCAAACCATAATAAGTAATACACGTATTGTAGCCCATTTTGATATTTACCGGTAGTTCGCCATCCCAATAAACGAGCCAGAAGTTTTGTTTCGATGCTACCAATTTTCTCTTCTTTTTTTGAATTTCAGGTATTTGCGATCATCGTGTTTGCGTGTATATCAGCTGAAAAAGAATACTCTTTTGGTAACCATTTGGCTTGTCCATATGGAGGCGACAGCGGTGCATGTGGTTTTGGAATCTTCGTTGGGGTGATAGCTTTCTTAGCGTGCATGGTTTTTCTTGTCGTGGATGCAATGTTCGACAACTGGAGCAATGTGCAGCACAGAAAGATGGCTGTCATGGCTGATCTTATCTTCTCAGGTAATTCAAACAATATTTGAAATCTTGATTTGAACCTAAACACTTTACATTTACATGTATGTGCACCATCTCCAATGACGAATGGCCCAGTAAATTAAAGAAAGGATGTGGGCTGTGTCTGAGAGGGAATTACAATGTACCCCAAGAAATTGCTTTATTTTATAAATGAGAAAAACTCACTGTAAATAAAGAAACTCCATAAAATGGTACACGTAAAGATCTCTCTATTTGTCAAGATGCATGAATATGGAATTTGAGGTTTGCTTGAACGTGGCCCATTTGAAGAATTTCATTTTTTTTTCCTTCATTCTGGACCCTCAAGTTGGCTTATTGTTTCTGTTGGAGATTTAAAAATCCCACATACAATGGTGTAGAATGGAGGCCCTGTCACTAACATACAAATACACTTTAAATGAGCACTAGCACATTTCCAAAATCACAAGACATCAACCTTGTCTACTACATGTACATGTACATATGTAGATGGAAAATGAAGATGACAAATCCATTTTAAATAGTGCCTCTCACAAGAACAAAGTTTCAAGGTCATGCAGGGCTTAAATTAATCCAAGGCCACCAAGGCCATGGCCTTGGATGCCCCTTTGATTGCCCTCAATGCCCCTCTCATTAGCCTTGGAGATTTTGTGTGCCCTTTCCAATTCTTCCTATTTGTGCTGTGATATAGGAATGTGCCCTACAGAAAAGTGGCCTTGCCCTAAAAATATTGAAATTTAAGGCCTGGTCATGTGGTAAAAAGAAGTAAGATCGATATGTACACTGTACAGCTTCATGTACACTGTATCTGTCTCAGCAAGAATCATCAGTGGATGTAAATTGTGATCTGAAAAAAAAGAAAGAAAACAAAACTCATATTTGTGACTGTGTTTATAGAGAGGACCATTAGCTAGCTTTATATGCATTGATACATTTGATTTACCCCATTACAATTCTGAAAATAGAAACAAAAACAAAACATGTTGGGGAATTCCATGTCACAAAATACCTCAAATGCATGTACCCTTACATCTCTTTTGCAGAGATACAGCTCAGCACCATGTTGATATCGAACAATACACTTGAGTGGTTTCATTACAAATCGGATCACAGTTATTGGCAATGAGCCAAACACTGTCCTTATGTGATCATGTGATATATTATGTAGCGTTGTTGTTGATAGTATTGTGATGTAGAAATGAAACAATTAAGACATGTATATATTTGGATGAATTTAACTGCAAAAACACACTTTTAATAACAGAATGATAAAATTATAAAATAAGTACCGGTATGTATAAATTCAGTACATTTTATAGTTTGTAATGTTTTTAGCTACCCACATTTGAAATTACATTTTTCACAAACTGTTTCTATGCTACTAAAAAGTAGGATTTGTATACATATTTCAGAATTGATAATTTCTTTCATTTAAATATCATTTTTTAAATTTCAATATTTAATTTGTGTATTCATTTATTTTATTTATTTTATTTATTAATTTATTATTACCGGTATTATTATTATTATTATTTTTTTACTTTTTTTTTTAAAACTTTTTTTAGGGGGGGGGGGGGGGGGGCGAGGGTTAGATCACACATACTGTTCATTGTATATTTATAATTTGCATATTGTGCAAAATCTTATATCAATGTCCTTACACATGTATTTTACTTCTTGAATGATTTTTGGATATTGTAAAATAAGAACATTGCTTTCTCCCTTCTTTATTTTCAGGTATTTGGACCTTCATGTATTTTGTGTGCTTCTGCTACCTAACAAATAAATGGGTCGGCACATCAAACACAATAAAGAATGGACCTGGAGTAAGCTCAGTTCAAGCAGCTATCGCATTCTGCTTTTTCTCAATAATAACTTGGGTAAGTACATGTAGTCATTTTTAATGAAAATGAATATTAATTAAAAAAACAAGAGTTTATCAAATTGTGTGTGCAGTCAAACCTGCTTCAGTGACCACCTGTCTACAAAGACCACTTGTCTTCATAGACTACCTTGAACTACAAAGACCACCTGTCTACAAAGACCACATTTTTTGTTTCCCTTGGAAATGGTTTCTCATTGAAACATGTACTAAAGGAACCTGTACATAAAGACCACTTTTCTTGTCTCCCTTGGGTGGTCTTTATAGGCAGGTTTCACTGTAATTGGAATTATGTCACCATTCATTGTGGTTGAATGAGTGTTAAAACTTTACATGTTTATTTTGGATGTTTGCTTTGAGTTAATAACTGACTGAATGACTGAAGCCTGGTTTGGATATTACATGTACGTGGCAAAACCATGGCGATATATTATGATGAAGTAAACTGTAATACGTGTCACTTATCTATATCTTATATTAAACACAGAGGTCAGTGGATACGTACAGGACATAGCATTTACACACTTTTAAAAAATGTGGCAGTTTTTACTGTGTCATATTGAATGACTGATAGAAGAATTTACTGATTGAATGATTAAATAACTGCATCTAATGAATTGACTGACAGATGGAAGGATTGATTTATAGCTGACCAGATTATTGTTTGTTTGTAGTTTCAAGCTACAGTGTGCATGTGATCTTGAATAGTGGTGGTGGTACTGCATCTTTAAGAAGAAGAGGCTTATTATAATTTTGAATTATTTATCATTCAGTAGAGACGTACATGTACATGTATGACTTGGGTCAGCAACTGAGAAAATTAATAATTAATGAAAATTTGATAGAAATTCCTTTCACTGAAACCATGTACTTTGTATCATGAGTGATCATGTACTAGTACAAGCTTGATTTTCGTATCTACCTTTGCTCATTATTTGGCTATACAACTGTACTAGTTATTTTACACAAAACTTTTGTGGAAGGCTACAACATGTAAATGTACATGTCATAAACACTGCATTTGTAGTATTACAAATTTATTGCATATTTGGTTTGAATCTGTTAAGTTCTATTTTCTATTATTACCTTTACCGTAATTGAATGACATTAATTAAACGATGGATGGAACGATCGATTGAATAATGGACTGAATGACTGACCAGTGATAAACTAAATGACTAATAAAGTGACTGAACTTGGGTTGCTTCAGCAGTAGATTTTCACTGACTGATGACTAACTGAATAATGGACTAATTGGTAGCATGATTGACTAATTGATGGACTGAGTTACTGATGAAATGTTTCATTTACTTTAATAAAGAGAAGGTTGAGTTCTGGGAAGAGGTGAAAATAATTTGTGAGCGTTATCATTGTATTATAGAAGTGTGGAAGAATATCAGATAAAAAATGTTCCCTGAAAAGCATGGCAGTACCAGATGATGAACCTTTTCTGATCGATTCCACAACGTTTCTTTCACAATGCAATCGCATGACCAGAACTCAACTTTATCTTTAAGGTCTGGCTGAAATAAAAGACACAATGATTTTGTTTAATGTAACTGTAAACCAAACAGATGTACATGTACATGCTAAAGTTGATCAGATCCAAGTTCAACAACATTTATCTGTAAGATTTAAACTTGAGGAGAGCAGAAATGTGACCTTTGCTCATGATGAAATGCTTTAAAAAAAAAAAATCCATGGAGTCTGTATTTACATGTACGTTAAGTTACTCTACATCTACATGTATGGTTCTGTTTGGAAAAATGATGTTAAAAAACAGTTCAATGATGCCCTTTTTCTAATTGGGTTTTGAAAATTGCTTTTGGTTTGGTAGTAGATGTGATGAGTGTCTGGTTGGGTCCCTTTAAAAATAGAAATCTTGGGGTGATCACATTCTTCCAATTTATTAAAGGTGATATGTCTTTGCAAACATCCTTCAGTAGGGATGGTAGAAGAACCAATTTTGTTTTCCTCACTTCAAATATGATTCAAGAACACATGTACATGTAGTTGTTGGAAAGTTACTAAAATGTACATGTAGATGCTTGTTCTCATGTACTGTCAAAATCTCAATCACAGGTACATCCTAATGGGATGATGAAACAAAAAAAAGCGCCTCACTATGATATCATTTAAGAATACTTAGTCAACGAATAGTGCTGAATTCTGATGCAGTTCGTGCTCAAGGTTTTTTTACAGTTAAAAAAGAAGGTTTGAATAGCTGTTTTATCACTACATTTACAAGTTTGATTTCAATCACTATTATATCTTATTTTGGAAGACCAAATAATTTTTTTTTTACACTGACTCACAAGTTGACTTACCGGTAGTAGTTGTAGTAAAATTACTGAATGCTTGATGCAGCTCTTGCTGAAAAATGAAAATTATACGTAGTTAAAGACGAAGGCGTGAAGAGCTGTCTCTTCGTTACATGTACATGATCTCAATGGCTGTATCCTAATAGGATGGCAGATCAGATTACCACTTACCCAATCAAGACCCTCAAGAGAATGTAGTCTGAAAGATTCAGCATTTACCGTTGATCAGAGCTAGGGCAATTAGGGCTTTGCTTTTCTAATTTTTAATCAGACCACTTACGAGAAAATGGAGGTCTACAGGGTGTACATGTACATGTAAATTTCTTAATTTTGTATGCAGTCACATTGATTTTCAACTCTAAGAGAAAGGAAAATGTACATGTATTACAATTGTGTTTAAATCTTTCAACTGTTACATATCAACCTACATGTAGTACTAAACAAACAAGGTCATATCACTCTTATTATGATTTGTTGTTGTTCTCTTAGTTTTATACACTGTACTACATATACATGTAGCTAACAACTAAATTATTCAAACCCTTGCAAATTTCATGTTTTTGTGTTATTCCTATAAACTCAAGAATGAAAGGTAAACTTGCTGAATTAGGGCCTTTGTTGAATACTTTTAAGATGTAAGCCTTAATGTCATGTACTCAAGAAATATAAATGGGGACAAATCATGTTTTTGTTTTTACATACAATGTACATGTACATGCTAAAATTGCAAAACTTGGTAATAGGGTATGAATAATTTAGTTGTTTATGCAATTGTGCATCCATGAATCACATCATACCAGAGGAAATCATTGAGTGTATACATGTGACAATGTAGTGTACTAGTATATTCCTCACAATACCAATGTGTGATCTGAAGTACCTGCATGTTTTAGAAACCAGATCTGTCAAAAGTAATGATATGGGAAGACAGGAATTTGTTCTTATTTTTTCCTACATATTTTTTCCACAGTAAGAGATTTCCAAAATCCCAATGTTGCTTGCCCTTTGGAAGAAAAAAAATGACCAGAACTGCTCCCCCCCCCCCCAAAAAAAAGAAGAAAATATACAAACATATATATGTCTTGTCCTTATTATGAGGTGACATAATATTCCATACTTGTTCTAGATATCATCCACCAGCACTAGAAGTATGTTGTATTCATGTCATGAAACACAATCAAATCAAAGTGCTTGGGAGTGAGTTCACAAATAAGATTTCTAGATGGCAGGCAATTCAATTTCTGATAGTCATTTGTGTAACATATGAATGGTTTTTGTGTTGGCCTAGCTACCTGTATAATAAATATAAATGTATATAGGAGGAGGATTGAGTCATAGACTGGAATTGAAAAGGGAAGGATTCTTCGAAAGTCAAATTGTGGGGAAAACGAGGAGCCCAGGCAGGCAAGCAGTGAGCCGTTACAGCTGCCTGTGCAAAGCGTGGATGGAGAGTGAAGTTCAACTAATTAGAAATGTCTTGTGTTTGCTTCATTAGCTGCTACACGTTGCGTGCAATGCGAGTGCGAGAGTGTGTGTGTGTACGTGTGACGTGAGCCGTGCTGTATCGTGGCAGTACGTGGCTGCTGCCCTCGCGAGGGAGCAAGTGGCGGTTCTCTTATCTTTCACTACCTCTCAATCACTCCAATCAATGAAGGCTAGCGAGTGAGTAGCGTTACGAGCCGACCGACCAAACGAAGGAACGGGGGATGATTTATAAGCTGGTCTATTTGGGTTCTCTCGGGGTCTACGAGGGTCGGTAATTAGTTTAGCCGGTACCCTATACTGTGTCTATATGACTTATATTGAGTGGCGCTGTGTTCTCAAGAAGAGCTTCAGTAGATGATTCAGTATTCTAATGATGTACTTGTGCACTGCAATGTTTTGCCCCTTCTTGTTCCTTCCTTTTTTTTTGGGGGGGGGGGGGGGAATAGGGAAGGGTACAGTGGTTGATATTAATTTTTTTCTATGAAAATATATAAGGTACACTAGCTTAGTGTTCATGTACATACTTGTACATATTTGACTACTTTAAGCTTTGGGGGACTTGAGTGCGGCAATAGGCATGTACAACCATTTTCATACGGCTTATTTTTTGTTAGATTTGATCCATGGGTACATCGACATGTGTGTATATTTGTACTTTATCGCAATGAAGATAAGGAACCCAATGTACTTATAAATGGCATGATAAATCCTAAAAAATAATGGATAAAATTACCTCCAGACATATGTGCAAAATCCTTTTTCTCTATCATGTCTTAAAGATACTATGTCCCTTTTGCAGCCAACCTCAAATTCTATAGAACTTTGCAGGAATTATGAATATGTCATGTATGTCCTATTTGTGAAATTTAAACGTTAGCAGTGTCCTCATATTCAAATTATGCAAGGAAACCCGTTTACTTGCTAGACTTCACTGTCAGACACTATTGAGTGACTGACTGGCCTTTTTTCTTCTTTGGTAATAACATACATGAACAGAGTTGTAAAGGGTACATGAGCATTTGTCTACATCAATAACCCACTTCTTGTGATGGCCAAGATTAAACTGATTGAATCTTTGCGCAGCATAAAACGTATGACCATTCGGTACAATTGTCTGAAAATCAAGACTATTATTTTTGGGCTCTATAGCCCTAAAGTCGATTTGACAACTAATAGTCATTATTTTCCCCCTTGAAGACATTTTCAAGCCCCACCTTTTTTAGGGAAGTTCTAAATTAGTATTATCTTTCAAATGCAGTTGGAATTTAACTTTTTCATTTTTTTGGCCTGCAAATGGGACATAGTAGGCCTACCTTTAAAGGCTGTTCTATGTGGGGGCTGAGCCAAAAGTTATTCAAAGAGCGTGCTGTAAAATGAATATTGCCAGTGTGTTGTTATTTTGGGGGAAACTCTATTCATTTCGACTTGAAAGTAGCTTTTATTATATTAAGATTAAGAAATTATTATACTGCATGTACACTTAAAATCTCAGACCAGATTTTGATTAATCAACCATTCAAGTTTAACAAGAAATGCATTGAAATACATGTCAGTGATACTGTATGAACACAACCATACTACATGTATTATGCAATAGTTACAATGACCTTTGACCTCAATACCTGTACTTAAATTGCAATATACATGTACCTGAACTTTGAGCTATTAAGAGTGGATGAGTTGTTTCTGATTGGTCATTGTTTAAAGGGGCAACACGAAGAAGGAACATTTGCCAGCTTTTCAAGTTTAAACTATATTATTATATGTCCCTTTTGCAGGCCAAAAATGAAAAGATTAAATTCAACCGGGATTGGAATGAAAATACTAATTCAGAACTTCCCTCAAATCGAAAGGGCTTGAAAATGGCTATTAGTGGGAAAATAACGACCATTAGTTGTCGGATCAACTTTAGTGATTGCAATCACCTAAGTAATAGTCTGATTTTCAGACCCTTTTACTGAAGTGCCGTACGCTTTTTGCTGCACAAAGATTCAATCAATTTAATTTTGGCTATTACAAGAAGTTGGTTATTGATGTAGACAAATGCTCATGTACAGTACCTAGCTAATTTTATGTATGTTATTACCAAAGAAAAAAAAGATGTCACTTCCCTTCGTTAACCATGTGTTTCTTTCTCTCCCAAACTTTACAGGCTCTTCTCAGTGGGCTGGCATTCATGAAGTTCAGGCAGGGTTCCGCATCTGCCTTTGCCCCCAGCTTTGAGCCCAGCGATCAACCCACCCCCTACCCCGGCACCACGGCAACCAGCGTGGGCAACGACTCCTACCAGCAGCCCCCGTTCGATCCCACCACCACCAAGTCCGGCGATCCAGGCTTATCGGCCCCGCCCTCG